>PVHP010019162.1:0-32192 GCA_004024765.1 Zapus hudsonius
TGGGTCCTGGGAAATTGAACCTGGGTCCTTAGGCTCTGGAGACATGCTCCTTAAACGCTGAGCCATCTCTCCAGCCCATATTTTCAGTTTTATAAGATTTATCCAAACATAACCCTATTGTAAATCAAGGAGTAGATGTAATATACACATACATATAGACTGATGAAAATGGTGCTATTGGAATGAAATAGATGCAGTGTCCGCTTGAGCAAAGGAGTCTGCTCAGAAGTATATCAGCAGATTTGTAGTCAACACATATTCACTGAGAATGCAAAGAGCACAAGATGGAAAAAGAATAACTTCTACTATAAATGTGAGGTTTCTTGATGAGAGAAAAATAAAATAACCTGATTAAAGTCAGGGTAAGTAATCTAAACAAAACCTTCCCAGAGGAAGATATGGCAATAAATCCATATAGTTATCAGATAAGTGATGAGGTGCTCAGCACCCCTAGTTGACAAGTACACGGTTAAGGAATGAAGTACCTGTTTGTGGGTCAACATCTAGGGGTTGGCCCAAAGAAACATGAATGTTCCTGACCTGGCAAGCCACCAGAGGTATTCAGTTCCATCCAAGATGGTGAAAAGGCTGCAGCTTCCTGGTTTTTTCCTGATTCTTCTTAAAATTTTCCCAGACTTACCACTCATTTGATGGGATCATTGTCTCTTGGACCGAATGACCAACCAAGATCTCTTGTATTCATTTAGCCCTTGTAATGAAAAACACTAATCGGATGCCTATATCACATAAATGGACAAGATCCACACATCCATATGAGAGACTTTTCTACATTTACCTTCATTCCCAGCTTAGATTCTTTGGCCTAGGAGCTTTCCTGCTTTTGCACCCTCTTGATTCACCTCTTTCTAAATAAACCCTACATAACTTACTCCTCTTTGTCTTTTGAGTCTTTGTTTCCTGTGGACAAGAACCCATGGCTTGAAATTCAGGAGCTTGGGAAATTATAAGCCCAGAAGCCAGTTTCTCTCCAACATCATTATAGAGATCCAATCTAGCACTGGAATGTGACTAAAAACCCATTTGCCATTACATCACACCTGTTGGAAGAGCTATTCTTCAAAGGACAAAGTAAGTGCTGGAGAGTTGGGACAGTAGTTAAAAATATTTGCCACTCCAGCCTCTCAGCTGGAGACAGTCAAGATTAACACCCAAAACCCATGTAACAAGCTGGGCAAGTCAATGTACCTCTGTAACCTCAGTCTGCAAAGATATGGAAACTGGAAAATGACGGGATCAGTGACAGACTGTGAGAGTTTCAGACAAGCTCCATAGACCCCCTCCCCTTGAGTGAGTGGGAGGTGTCTCTAGACAGAGCCCAAACCTAGATGCTAAAACTGATTGGTCAGTTATGGATCTGTGGATCCTATCCATTAATGTGATATAGGCATCTGATTAATGTTTTTCATTACAAGGGCTAAATGAATATAAAAGATCTTATTTAGTCCAAGAGACGATGATCCCATCAAATGAGTGGTAAGTCTGGGAAAATTTTAATAAGAATCAGGAAAACCCAGGAAGCTAGGCTGCAGCGGTTTCACCATCTTGGATGGAACTGAATAACACTGGTGGCTTGCTGGACAGGAACATTCATGTTTCTTTGGGCCAACCCCTATATGTTGACCCACAAACAATAGTTAGCAGTCTCTCTGACTTACCTGGTAGAGATTTTAATAAAGGTCACTGAATTAAGGGCCAGTCTCTTCTGCCCACCACATGCTTTCCTAAAAGGAGGACTTTCATTTTCCAGGTAAGGTCAAGATCCAGGGGGCTCAAGATTTTCTGACATGAACCTTTATTTTCATCATGGGAGCCTCTGTTATCTTTCTTCTTCTGTTTGTTTGGCTAAACAACATAGATTTGATTAAACCCTCTTCCACCTGTTCTCTCTACACTGGTGGCTGGAGAACTTTGTAACTTTCAATTCTCTTTTTAAATAAAGACCCCCACTATACCTAATTCTTTGGTTGTCTCTAATTATAATTCTTTAACTTTGTAGACAAGAACTCGGGCACTACTTAAATTTTGAGGCACGCTGGAATTTTGCTGGGCATTTTCTAACTTTGAATCCAAACTCGGCCCCTAAAAGACAACAGGTCTGGGTTGAGGAAGAGACCCTGTCTCAAGGAAATACAAAAGATGAGTAACAAAAGGACACTTGATATCCTCTGACCTCTGCACACATGCATTAGGCACATGCATTTGCATACTAAAGCATATTCCACACACCACACATCACATATACCCCACTACACACATGCACACAAGCATGCATGCTTGCGCGCGCACACACACACACACACACACACACACACACACACACACACACACACACATACACACACACCAAAAATGACAAAATATAACAACCGATGTATAGAAAAGGGAACCTTTGCACACTGTTGCTGGCAATGTAAATTTATGTTATGTGTTATAGAAAATGATCTGGAGAATCCCCAAAGTGTAATACATAGAAATACTATATGAGTCAGTAATTTCACTTCTGTGTAAATGTTTGAAGTAAAATAAGTTTCCCTAAGGAATATCTCCATCCACATGGCCATGTAAGCATTATTTTCAGTAATAAAAATACAGAAACAAGTTGTCTTATAAAAGGATGAATAAATAAAATGTAGTTGTTATATAAAATGCAATATTCATCTGCCTTCTTAAAAAAAAGGAAGAAAGAAAACATAGAGAAAGTTAGATTCTGTCATTTGTAAAAACATGGATACCCCTAGAGGACAGTGTGCTAAGTGAAGTAAATCAGACATAGAAAGACAAACACTGCATCATTTTAGAAACTCAACTTCAAAAAGTAGAAATCAGAAAGGCAGGTGCCAAGGGCTGAGAGCGTTGAGGAATTAGAAATACTGGCTAGAGGGCACAAACTTTTGTAACAGTTGTAAATGGTCAACATAGCTTTGGTAATTCTAATAGCAATGCAACTACAGTTAACAATGCTGTATTGTATATTTTTAATTTACTACAGGAGTTGATCTTATGTGTTAACATATTCTCAGACTAAAGAGGTTAATGGTGAACTACTACATGAGGTGAGGTGACCGATGTGTTAATCAGCCTGATTGTAGTGAACATTTCATAACATACATACTTGAACATGTTAACTGTACAGCTTCAATCTATACAATTTTGTTCTGTCAGGTGTACGTAAATAATTCTAGAAAAAATGGAAAATAGCTTTTAACATTGATGCTGATGGCCATATAATATTATATCCTTAACTATTTTTGTTTTTTCCAAGTTAACCAATGTATTTAACTAAGTATAATATTTACAGTTTTCTTCCCTGTACTCTAAAGGAATGCTTAGTATATATTTTGAATATAAAATATATTTAATAAAAGTTTTAATACTGCATCTATTCAGAAAGTGTGTTTTCCTACCTTCTATTTTAGAGACTTGTAGCAGTTACAATCTGGTGGCTGGGATAAAACACAAGACCAGAAGCAGCTTATGGAAGGAAAAAAAGTTTTTTTTTTTCAGTTTTTTAGTTTACAGTCTCAATGGGAAGTGTTTGTTTGTTTTCCACTGGGGCATCCCCACAGAGCAGGGGTGAAGTGGCCAGAGTAAGTGTGGCAAGCAGTGTTGGACTATAACACTTCAACACCCTTCCCAGTAACATTCCTTCCCCAGAAAGATTCATCTCAAAAAGGCTCAAAAAAATTATTTTGGAATAAAATTAAATGCTGCTCTTGAAATGGCACCATCATTACAGTATAAATAGATCCTAATTAATAAATCTACAGAGGAGCATTAGATAATCTAATTTCTGACTTGTGTCATTATTTGCAGAAAGTTTATAATAAACTTGTTTTGAAGGCTGAAAAAAAAAAGGCTCCACCAAGCCGGGGATTATGACCCTTACTTACAAACATGGGGATAGGAGGGACATTTGATATTCACACCACAACAGAACTATATATAATTACATATGTTCTGTTAGATTCTTATGATGGATTATATATTTACTTATAGTGAATATATTTAAACTATCACTCTGAACAAGCCTAATAAAATGTACTAAAATAATTTAAACTGAAATTGAAACATTTTCATTTTATTTATGGTATTTTGACAATTTGTCATTTCCTAATTCTAACAAGCACATTTTTTTTCTTTCCAAGATTGAAATATTCTGTTAGTGCTGTAGGTAGGAGACTGTTACTTTTTTCTATTTTGTTGGTAATTATAAGAAAGAGGTAGTCATGGCTCAGTTACTCATTGTGGGTGTGGGCCTGATTTCAGGAGGAGGTTACTTTGGAGAGAAAAAAAAACTGAGCTATTATCTATGGAGAAAGAAAATGACACCTAGTACAAATCTAAAAGTTTTTCAATTAAGCCAAGTAATTAAATTTTGGAAAGTATCCAGTGAACTTCCTCTAAATCGTGGAAATGAGCAAGCTCACTATTCTTCTAAACTGAATAGATGACCAGAAAATACAACTGCTTTATATGTGTCCCAGGCATCAATAAATAATAACTTAATATTTAGACTTTTCAGCTGGCATCATCTAATGAACTTTATAGTAGAAATATATTTATAAAAGCAATAAAAGTAGATAGTCATATGGTACAATAAATAAAACTGAGTTTCATTTTAAATAAAGTAGTCTTTACTTATGATAGTATCACATATCACTACTTGGTGGAATACAATTTTTTTATTGACATTGGATTGGGTAACAAGAAAATATTAAAAAGTAGATTAAGGAGAGACTACTTTCCTGTAGCAGGTAAAAGCAAACTTTAAGTTTCCAGATAGTCTATTTTGACTTTGATGATAGCTCTAACAAATAAAGAGCATTGTCTTTATTTCTTATGAATTATAATTAAAGCTATTTTTTAAATGATTCTTCTTTGGAACTTAATTCAACTTTACAAATAGTTCACACTATGTTTATCCTCCTATCTTTCCCAATCACTGCTTTACCTTTCCACTTTAAATTTACGCCTTCTTTTAGAAGCGACTAGAATAGGACCAATGGGTTGTGTATATATTTAATCGACCTTCTGGTATCAAATATCTAACATCATGCAGTGCCTTACCATCAAGGAGAATCAATATTGGCAATGCTAAGAATTGTTTTCCAAATAAACCACTTTTATTGTTACAGCCCATATTCCTGACCATGATGGAACGTAAGTACTACCTGTGCATATAAGAGAATATAAAAGGCCATTTAAAGGAAAACACCTCCTAATCCAAAATAAAATAAAATAGCTTTTCAAACACCCCATGCTCATGGACAATGCACTGTTAGGAGCTCGAGACATTCTGTGGATATTCCTTAATGCTCTCTTAGATAAATAATGGTCCCAAAAGATGCCCTGTTATTTTTCCTGTGGTATCTATTAGAAATAGAAAAATGTATCTGAGCCAGCAATATTTGGAGTGCCAAGATAAAATGGTACTGACACTTTTGCAGAGGTTTAGCAGAGCTGGGGGTCGTTAGAGCACTGGTGATGAGAGAGGTCATTTGTACATTGCTGTGGAACAGTTTTTGACACTTTAAAGTGACAAAATGAAGAAAAGTCAGGTAGAATAAGGAGAAACACATAGAAAGTTCATCATACATGGCTAATGTAAATAGGACTTAGCAAAATTATTCTTTAAAAGACACTAAAAAGATGCTCTAAAACCAATGATTTTCACAAGGCACACATGCAATATTAACATCTGAGCTAAAAGAACGCAGGGAAATGGCTATGGCTTCTAGGCCATCAGCCTCAGCCATTCTATATGACTTCCATTTGGAGACAGATGGTTATAAGATTTTGACATCTTTCTCTGGAGAAATCTCTCAAATGATCTCTCACCACCCTGAGGGTAGCTGAGTGTCTCACTGTCTTTGCACTGAAGCTGTTCAGTCTCTTCACCAAGTATCTATTGGCTTGTAGTTACTTGGATCCAAGATATTACCATCACTCTAATGGTTGTCTGCTCCAACAGTAGTACTATAGACACCTACCCTTTCTTGTTCAGGATCCAAAGGTCTGGAGGCCACGATCAAGGGAAGATTTACTTTTCCTGATAGCAAGAATGGACTGGCTCCATTAGAGGAATTAATATTAAATACCCAAAGTTGATCTGAATGCAGAGCTTGAAGTAAAAATATCCATTTATCTATTACCTATAGAACTGCTTATATAACCACAGGCTTTCAATGTATAGTGTCATTCCTAAAATGGTGTTAGTTTAGTAATATTTAATTTTAAATAAAAGTCCTTACACTAGGTAATGAAGGTTAGGTGAATGGAGGAAAGAATACTCTAGCTATACCCCATTTTGGGGGGTAATTTTTGAACACTAATTCTAAAGCTGGAGGAAGAGAGGCATTCATGATTTTCTGTTGCTGATGAAAATCATGTAGTCGTCGATTGTCACCTTAAATGTTTTTACAGAAACATATTGGGACATTTTTTCTTTTAAAGGAGACGTCAGCAATCTGGAGGAGCTGTGAGTGTTATACAGGTGGGAATTCTGTGACTTGAAGGATAAAGGCTAGCTATATCTTCTGTAGGATTGTATCAGTCTTGGACTTTTCTCCCTCCATATATGCTTTCACTACAATTCACCATCTAAAACATTAGACTTAAGATACTGGAATAAGTTTCTGTGTGGGTTTTGAAGGTGATGTTCCAAATTAATTTAGGAGAAAGTAACAGTTACAAAGTTGTCACAGAGATAAGAAAGAAGTCATGTGCATGCAAAACCCTACAGACTCAAGGAGTTAGTGAGGAACTTCTGTAAGGCTTTGTTGCAGAGTGGAGGTCAAGACTTCTTAGATTTTTGATGGTGATTATTTTTGTTTTTGTTTTTGCTTTTGCTCTTCTTTTTTTGAAGTAGGGTCTCACTCTAGCTCAGGCTGACCTGGAATTCACCAAGTCATTTCAGGTTGTTTCAGGTTGACCTCAAACTTATGGAGATCTTCCTCCCTCTGCCTCCCAAATGCTGAAATGAAAGGCATGTGTCACACACCTGGCTTTGATGGTGATTTTGTATCTTAAGGTTGGGCTGAGGAGATGGCTCAGCAGCTGATAGCGCTTGCCATTTAAGCATGAGGGCCTCTTAACTGGAGAAAACAGTCTATTCCTCAGAACCCACACACAAAGCACCATCATGCTTGTCTGTAACCCCAGATCACAGTGAGGTGGAGCCTGGAGAATTGCTGGAGTTCTGGGTTCAGGGAGAGACCCAATCTCAAGCAATACCTAGATGAGCGATAAGGGGACACCTGATCTTCTCCTCTAGCTTACACACACACACACACACACACACACACACACACACACACACACACACACACACACACAAAATCCACTCATCTTAAATATGTAACTCAATAATTTTTGCCAAATTTACCAAGTTGTGCAAAGATCATCATAAATCAATTTTGTAAAATTATAAATCATACCATGTGATCTCTCATTCACCTTGGTTTTAACATCCACCACATCCTCTTATTCTGAAAACCACTAATCTATATACCAGATCTACAGAATTTAGAGGCGAGATCTTTTTCAACAACTTTGGTACCATGCTCAACACATTGAGAATCAAAAGCTTCAGATGCTTATTTCAAAGCTTCCTTAAGGGTATGAGGACGAGAGATTAGAAGTGAGAGGCTGGCCTCAGGATGAAAGAGACGTTCTGACCTACCTGCTGAAGATGAAGAAGAGGACGTGCCCTCAGGGCCCAGGGAGTCCTGCTCAGTCTATCCAGACTGCTTTCTCTGTGGTATGACTCTACAGAACATGCTGAGCCAGGAAATAGCTTTCCACAGGACAAAACCTCTGAGGGAATTTCAGGCTCGCATGGTTGGTGCACTATAGGATGAATGGTAAATAGGAACATTTTTGGGGGCGCCTGTGTTTGTGAATTTTCTAGAAACTTTACGTATGTGCCACAGTTAGATTCTCTTTGCTGGGACAGAGCAGCTGACCAGAAGCAATTTATGGGTGGAAAGGATTCATTTCAGGTTTATGGTTTGAATGTAAAATGTCCCCATAGCTTCTTGTGTTGGTGATTAAGTCTCATGCTCTTAACTAGGAAGATGAAAAGCCTCATGCAGTTGGAGGGGAAGCTTCATCACGGTGAGGAAAGTACAGTCTGATCAAGAAGCAGTCACCTATCCATGAGGAAGTCATCTAAGTGACCCAGGCACCACTGGCGAGTCAAGATAATAAACTTTAAGTCTGCCCCCAGTGAGATTTCGGCAAGGCTCCACCTCACGAATTGTCACCAGCAGGAATTGAGCATGGAGCTTAGTCACTAAGATAAGGGGCGATGGGTGTGCCTGGGGGAGGGTCATCTCACATTCAAACTACCACAGTGAGTGTAAAAGAAGAAAGCACAGTGAAAAGTGTGCAGAGTGCAGTGGTTGATGGTGTAGAACTTGTGGCATATAGTATAAATCCAGCACTGGCCATCAGGCTCATAATTAATGGGAAAACTGGAGGGAAGGAGGAACCAGGTAAAGTCAATTATTACAAATTAAAGCATTGTGAATACTGCTTTATTGTCATGGCAATTTAATGAAAATCATACTTTCTCCAACTGTTTCTGCCATTAACCTGTCCAGGGATGGGAACTTAATTGTTATATTAAATCTTTCACTCCCAAATGCCTATGTAAAAAATTTAAAACTTTGAGTGACATATGGTATGAATCCATTATCACCTCTAGTCAGTAGGAAATTAGATTTTTCCAAGAAATGTGGATATCTATGAAATAATAGCCAATGGAGCAAACATCATAGAAGTGTCTTGAACAACAACACACACAAAAGAAAAATCAGATGAGCTTTGCTGACACTAAGAAAAGGTGACATTTCTCAGCCATGACACATCCAAGAACATCTTCAAACTTATATTGTATTTGAATATGACCTTATGATCCTATTAATGAAACAAAGTCATGCATTTTCTTTTGCTCTTCCTAGTTATTAGTTGTTATCTCATTATTATTTTTTTTCAAATGAGCCAGTTGACCTACAGAAATTTATTCAACTTTGTTTGAAAAACTCTATAAAGAACACGGGAAAATGTGAAAATATGAGAAGCAGGAGACAAAATGTTCTTTTTCTTACTAACAATGCTCAGGGTAGGGATGGACCCAATAGAACTACTATATCCTGCTTCTTTCCACAAGTTAGATGTGTTTGTAGAATACTTTTCTGTCAAATTGTATTCAATTGTAAGCGATCATTTCTTGAAGAAAATTCACTTCCCAGTATTCTGGTTTTTATGCTAGCTTGGAGCAACGCTGGTGTCATAGCTCTGTGATACCCACAGGCCAACAAAGATACTGAAAATAGGAGAATAGGGATTTCCAATGGCATTGTAGTTACCTTGCTAATCTCATTTTGTGAGACAAAACTCCATCACGGAAATCAAGTCATGGGCTGAAGAGATGGTTTTGTGTTTAAAGCGTTTGACAGCAATGCAGAAGGACCAAAGTTTGATTCCCCAGTGCCCATATAAAGCCAGATGCACAAAAGGGTACATGTGTCTGGAGTTCATTTGCAGTGGCTGGAGGCCCTGGTGCACCCTTTCTCTCTCTGTCTGCCTCTCTCTCTCTCTCAAATAAATAAATAAAATATTTTAAAAAAAGAAATCAAGTCATAATTAATACATATATTTCCCTAGTTAAGAAAGTTATAGGAGCAGCTGGAAGGAATCCAGGTGGAGAGACCAGTCAATGACAAGGTAAACATTTTGATGGAAGGATGGAGGAAGATGAATTCCAGGGTTTCAATGCGAACGGAGTCTTGAACATAAAAATCTATGGACAGATAAATGTTGTAGTCAGCTTTCTAGTTGCTGCTCAGAAAGAACCCAAGCAAAAGCGGCTTATGGAGGAATGGGTTCATTAGGTTTATGGACTCAAGGGGAAACTCCATCCTGGCAGGGAAAACGATGGCATTAGAAGAGGGGTGGACATCACCTCTGCCACAGCACTGCTAACAGCGGCAGAAAGGTGTGCCAAATACTGGCAAGAGGAAGCTGGTTTATAAACTCATAATCCCCCCAACAACACAGCTCCCATGAGGTTGTAAAACCCAAACTGCCATCAGCTGGGTGGGGATCAATCAATCAGAACACATTCATTTGTTGTGGGGGACACCTGATCAAACCATAACAGATAGGTTGTGTCAGAGGGCAGGGTGAGCTATGCAAGGACAGGGAAGGTTCTGCTTAGCAGTTGGCTTTCTTCACATGGCCTTGATTTGCAAATGGACAAACAGCAGTGCAAGGACAAAGTTCTGTGAGTTTTAGATTTGAGATACCTTATATTCTTTCTACAGAACTAAATACTTTTTTTAAAGATATGATCTCACTTTAGTCCAGGCTGACCTGGAATTCACTATGTAGTCTCAGGGTTGCCTCTAACTCAGTTTAATCCTCCTGCCTCTGCCTTCAGAGTGCTGGGATTAAAGGTGCACACCACCAATACTCTTTTATAACCGTAGCTACCATCTCACTTATATCCATTCAATAATTGGCTCCTGGAAATATTTATGCTTATTACACTTTAGGGAAAAATTAAGACAGTTACTAAAGCTCCCTTGGAGGAAGAGATAATGCAGAGATGTTGAGGGCATTATTGTGGGGAGCACAGTGCAGGAAGAAGTGGAAAACAACAAAATGGGAGAGGTGTGATTTTTTTTTTGAAATCACTAAATACCAAGAGCAGATGAAAAAAGAATTTAAATATTTCTATTAAATGCCAGCAGAGATCAGAGAGTATGGATGGTCCCATTCAAGAGTGCAGAAAGAAAAGCAGATAAACCAGGAGGAATATTTTTATTCTCTTCAGTAAGTATGCAATATATTGTTTTCTATAGACAATATTTCCACAATTCCTTAAAATATTCATTATATTGGCATGGCACTTAAAATACTAAATCTTTGATTAGAAGTTTATTAAGAAGTAAACACTTAGTAAGACTTTATTAGGTACAGATAGAACTTTCTAAACTTTGGGGAAATCTCTTATTATATCATTGCCTAATAGATATTATGGCATCTAATAACCAAAGTCTGGAAGCTCTGTAGCTACTATTCATTATTATTGAAAGAAATAAGGTGGAGTCATAAAAAGGAAAATTAACTATGAAATAATAACAGATTTTAAAATGGTCAATTTGCAACGTGATAGTAATAAATTACCAAGCTATGTCAAAATATTTTATTTAACCCAAGTAGTTTTAGCATCTTTAATAATGAATATAATACATAAGTATACAAATAGAAAGTCATAATACATCCTGTGAGGATTTTTACCAGTGTTTTAATGACCTGCCTGAGTTAGCACCTTGGGCTTTGCCTCCAGCCTTAAAATACAGTCAATTATCACTTACCTACACAAATGTACACCAGCAATTTTAAGTAGAGTAACTGTACACTAAGGAGAGGTAAATATTATAACACTGCATTTTCATTCTCAGCTTCTAAAATCACAGCTATTACTCATAATTCAATTGTAGTTTTGAGTGTGCTATAATGTACCTACAAGTGAAAATCATGTACTTGGGACAGTATTTAACTTTCTTGACACATAAAAGTAGAAATATCTAAGTGAAGTGGATTGAAAATGCTTTTTTATATAAACTTCAATGGTATGTTATTATTATTATTATTGTAGTTTTCATAGGTACTAATCACTGTAAGTAAATATAAAATGTTTTAACAAAGAAAATTCAGCATTTCATTAGATTAGCAAAGTAAATGTTAGAAGTTTCAATGCCATTAACATTATCTATTATTGAAAAATCAGAAATGGAATTCATTTTTGTCACCAAGACAAATGTAATATAGATTTGGTACAAATGTTGTGAGTTTTCTTCTTCATTAATAAATAGCATACTAATAAATATTGGCTCTTCTATTAAAATTAGGGAACCATTGAATGATTTGAGAAAAGAATAGCATAGTAATTTTCTATTTTCTAAATAAGATTGCATGACATACCAAAGTCTACTGCTTCGGGTAGCTGAGGCATGAAAGGGAAAAGGTATTAATGGAGAACATCATATATTAGAAAGTTTGGAAGAAAAGGAATGGGGTGACTAGAGGTGTTAGAGCAGAAGTACATAAACCTTGCATGAAATAGTAGGGATAGAGATGTTAAAATACATTAATATTGAATATGAACACTTAAAAAGAAGTGTCTTAGATATTTCAATGGTCTTAAATTTGGGGTCAGAGGGGTTGTGCAAGGATTATGTCATAGAAGTGATATATAAATATGGATATATGGAGAGAGAAAGAGAAAGAGAAATAGAATGAGGTTGATTGTACTTTTGTACTGCTTGTGTGTTAATCTATATTGACTATTGACATAAATCTTCCAAAAAACAAAATCAGGAAAATTCAGTAAGTGTATAATTAAATCAATTAATAAAATTTAAACTCATTTGATCATTCTTATACCTACTAAATCTCACTCCACACTGAATGCTAAGCATTGTCCTAGAAACTGGGAGACACCAAACAAAAACAATCTGAGACCAGGATGTTTGCAACTAATGGAAAACAAACAACCATGAGTCATTCAGTTATATGCTAAAGCAAATCTGTGATTCTACGGAAGTGTGGCAAGAGAAGGTCCCCCCAAAAATCTCCATAGATGTTTAAAGAAGTAGTAATATGTAGATAAGCATCCAAAATTAAAAATAATTAAATAAATAACATGTTTACAATGTAACAAACCATGTATGTGCTCTGAGCACAGCCAGAAGGAAAGCAAGAAAGCTGGGATAAGTGTAGTAGGAAGGCAGTGAGAAATTGAAGCATTACTGTCCAGTGCTGGTTCTCATGAGATAAAAAAATATGTCTAAGTAGCTTCTTACAATAAAAGCCAAGAGCCTTTCAAAAACTTCACCTTGAATATGACAGAAACCAGCAAAGGAGTGTAAACATAGAAACTCTGTGATCATGTGTGTTCTTTAAAAAAGTGATTGTAACAGCAGCTGTCTTGGGTTGGTATCAATCTTGTCAAGGACCCTTTAGAGAAATCCAACAGAAAGGTACTATGTCCTGAAACAACAACAACAACAAAAAGATGCAAAAGAAAGGAGAGATTCACAGAATGGAAGCCAGATACTTAGTGCTTTATTCCAATGATTTTAAAGCCTAATTGAGAGGAAGATGAAGGCTTATTCCATCCAAGTCATGATTTTAGCTACAGGGTAAGCAATGAAGAATGGAAAAATGTACAAAGATGAGCAGATCTGCGGAGAGAGGATGATGAGAAATTGGCTTATGTTTCTACATATCATTCTTAGTCCACTTATTGGTTACTATAAAAAAAGTGCCCAAGCCTGAGTTGTTAAAAACCTGTATTTACCACAAGGTTTAGCTTATCTGACACACCTCTGGTGAAGGTGTTCCTGCTGTCAATGCGGTGGTGGGGAGGATTGCACAGTCCTGAAAAGAATGGTAATTAGTAGAATGTCTTAATCTTACAATGCTACTAATGCCACCAGGAGGCCCCCAATGTCAGGATTTCATTTTGCCTCCCAAAGATCCTTCTACACAATGTCATTAGAGGATACATTTGGGGACTAAAGTTATAACACAGGATTTTTTTTTTAGAATACCTGTCCATGGCATTGTACCTGGTATATTCAAGTAGAGCTGTCCATCAAAGAGGTGGACCTAATTTTCCAATTATAAAGTAACGTGACTAATTCTCACATATTGCCTTTGTATATTTAACATGAAATCTTAATGAATTCCTTAAGGATTTACATATTTGTCTCAATGTAATTTCTTCTTTTTGACTTATTTTGTGGACTCCTGTCAATAAGATATAATGAAAAGACAACATATAAAATTTAATTTATAGCAGAATAATAACTAGTGCTCCATAGTATCAACTTTTCAGAAAAAATGTGTACATTGGAAAAAACAAAAAGATATAAAAGATGATGCTTCTATATTTATTATCATGAAAGTCAAGTAACTTTAAAAGTAAAATAAGTAACAAATATGTTAACAGAATGACAGAATCAATGTTTTATGGTAATATCAACATAATTAAAAAATCATAAACTAGTATAACATAATTTCAAATTTTATCCTGAAAAATATCAAACAATGAATATAAAATTCAATGGAAATTTGGGGGCATGGCAATTATAACCCCACCCCTTGGAAGGCTGGTGGGTTTGCAGTGTTTTTGAAGCCACCCTGAGCTACATAGTGAGTTCCAGGCCAGCCTGAGCACAAGGGTGTTCTTTAAATCAACCTTTAGGGAGAATCCCCCCCATTTTCCATCTTATACCCATGCACATTTGGGCATGAATATGGTTTAAACCAAATACATCATGGGAAGGGACATGATCAGCACTACTACTACAACTCTGTCAATCAAAATTAAGTATTATCCAAATTATGCCCTCTAGTAACCACTTCCTGTCCTTCCCTAAGAGAAACACCAGGCCACAGCCTGGGTAAGGCCCTTAGGAGCTTTCTCACTCAGGTTGCCCAGTCTCCTCTTGGCAGTGTATTCCAGCTTAAGCATTCACTTTCCTCTTAAGTAAGTTCCTTCTGCTATACTTTTTCTTGTTTGTATCTTTTCTATTTATTTTAATTGAGATCTCAAAAACCCACCCCTCCAAAAAAAAAAAAAAAGGTAAGAAATGGAAAAGTCAATGATTATTAAATTATAACAAATGCTACATAATACAAATTTCAAAACCACAATGTAGTTAAATAAATTATGATTTTCAGGAGATAAATATGTATTCACCAAAGAACCTGGATAATTATAAAGCAAAATCTGAAACACCTGGATTACTTTTTAGGAAACATACCTTTCAGATCATATTTGGGGAATATTTTTTAAAAAATATTTTATTTATTCATTTTCAAGGAGAGAGAGAAAGAGAGAGAGAGAGAGAGAGAGAGAGAGAGAGCCAGGGCCACCACCTTGTGGGTCTGGCTTACGTGGATCCTGGGGAATTGAACCGGGGGCCTTAGGCACTGGAGGCAAGTGCCTTAACCGCTGTGCCATCTCTCCAGCCCTTGGGGAATATTTTAATATGGTCTACATGATTTCCCATATTTATTTAAAAATCTTAGTTAAAGCTGACTTTAATCCCAGCATTTGGAAGAAAGAGGTAGGAGGATGGTTGTGAGGCTGTGAGTTCAAGGCCATACTGGGACTACAGAGTGAGTTCTAGGTCATCCTGCACTAGACAGAGACCCTACCTCACAAACAAAACAAAACAAAGCCTCAATTAAGCAATGTTAACTGAGGATTTTAGGAAAGGAGCTTCTCTGATATGAAATCTAGAATATAATCTCTTGGGAAGCTCCAGACATATTGCTGACAGTTTCCTAAGGCATGAAGTACTTAAAATATCTTAGACTAATTGACATTTAAAACTTCATAGTCACCACTGGTCACAGACAGATGTGTTCTAGAGCCCCCCAAAGTATGGTAACCTCTTGAGAAAAAATCTCTCTATTTGTCCTTTAAATTATTCCAGAAAACTCAACACAAATCTTGATATCATCATTATGTAGAACTTTTTCTCACAGGGACCAAATCTTCTGCACCAGGTTCAGAATGCTGTCTCCTTTCTCTTCTCTAGGGGCAGACAGCATATCAATTATTTCAAACTGGCTTATTTATTTATTTTGATCTTTTCTGAAAACAGCTGAGATTTTTCTTTTGTAATTATGACTAATTTCAGTTTATAATTTGAAATCATATAATCTCTAAGCAAGCTCTTACATTGGTGCTTAAATCAGAAAACGTCTCTACTGAACAAAGTTTTGTTATGAATATGCAAATGAATGCTGTCAGGCAGATTACACTTTTCTACAAATGTCATTCAATTAACACACCAGTATCTCCAGGAGCTGCTCCTGTAATCAGAATGAGCGTTTCACATGATATATTCTGTTAACACTTCTTTGATTCGCCATGATGTAAAATCCAGGACATAGAGGATGAAAAAATATCCATGAATGTAGCCAAAGATTACATAAAAATGACAATGTTATAAATGTTCTTTTTCAGGCTTCTGAATTGACTACTAAACTCAGGAATCATATAATCATCTTAAATAGGGTACTAAATATTAAAATTAATAACATCACCTGCCTTTTTTATTAGCATTATGTGATCAAGTTTTCTTTTATCCTTCAAGTAAAGATGAGACAAAAACAAAGAAATCCTTACAGAAAAGCATGACAGATGAGAGGGTAAGCAGCCCAGAGTCTTAAGTATCACCTAAAGCAAATTCATGGTCGAAGCATCTTAAAAATCTAAAGTACAAAACTAAGAATTCACCTTGAGAGACTGTCGACAATCTCTCTGTGATGAGTGGCAATAGAATGATTCAGCCTCTTGGCTAATCACTATTGCTTTTTTTTTTCCTGCCTGAAGTATCTATTTGAAACAATATGGAATGAAAACACTGAGGTCTTCTTGTCTACTTTGTGTGTAGGGAAATTTTTTTTAACTCAGTCACCACTTAATTTTTAACACTTTTATTGTAGACACTATTCTATTTCTGGGTATTTGAGTATACAAAAACAATCCTGGGCCTGGAGTAATGGCTTAGCAGTTAAGGCACTTGCCTGAAAAGCCTAATGACCCCAGTTCAATTCCTCAATACCCAATTCTTTAGTAATCAATATGGCTTTTTAATGTATTAAATGTTCTTTAACAACATTTATAATTTATACACTTATAATTTATAAGACATGATGGTAATATCATGGATATAGAAATATCAAACTTCTGAAGCAAACATCTCTGAGTTATTCCCTATGTTCTATCATGAAGTATTGAGCATTCAGAAATATCATATTCTAACAAATAACAAGGGTTCCTTTTTCCCTTGCCGACATCTATTGTTGGTAGATATAATGTTTTCCTTTATTCTATCAGTAGTATATGTAGTGCCATTTTAGACCGTTGCATGCAATGGAGGAGCCTGAGCCTGGGGGAGACAATCAACAGCTATTAAATTCTGCCAAATATTCCACTCAGTGAGGGGGAACTATGCGAGTGACTGCCGGGGAGGCTTTTGAAAATAGAAGCTAGGTAATCCAGATTGTTGGATATCTGTTAACTGATACTGACCTTATTCTCCGATGGAGATTGTGTTTGTATTTTTCAGGATACAGTGAGAGAGCTGCGGCCCATATAACCCTACCAGCTGACCGCAGGCAGAAAGCTGAGATCCTGGCAGGAGATGAGCCACCACAGTCATACGGGGGAGGATCCATATGGAACCCCACAGAGAATCATTGGATGTACAAGGGACCCACAGCCATAGCCATTCAATCAACAAAGGATAAGCCAGTGAGACAGAAACCAATGATTTTCAACACAAAGACCCCTAAGCTCACAACATTAAAGCAGCCTTAATACTCACCCACCACGACTCAGGGAACTGAGCGAAAAGATTGTGAGAGCCGTGGTGGGGGAGAATAGCAGAGACCTGGCAACCCTCATTAACAACACACTTGGGTCATGAGAACCCGGCTGAAGACTGGGCTATCCATGGTCCCCTACCACAAAGACTGATCCAGACGGCCCACGGAGGAGGATATCCAGCTGACTGGGGATGGGGAAGGGGGGCAACGGGAAATTGGGGATAACAACTCATGGTTGGCCCACTAAACAATGTAACTCATTATGTACAATAAAGAAAAAAAAGAAAAAACAAACAAAAAAAAGAAATTCAGAATACTGTTTCATTTAATCTTTATTACTCTTAATTCGATACATTGTATGAACAAATCTTATCATAGTACCCTCATTTCCCTCCTCCCTTACCCCAATCCACTAGAGACTCTCCTCAGTGGGCATACTGTATCAGTACATGCAGTAGGGGGTTATGAATAGCACAGGAGGTGTCCAGGTGCCCCCCTTTGTGTGTTGCTGAAGGTGACAATGTCTCTGGATATCCTCCCCCACCATGGCTGTTACAGGCTTTCTGCCCCCTCTTCTGCTCAGTTCCCTGAGTAATGGTGGGTGAGTTTTAAGTCTGCTTTATTGTTGAGATCTTAAGGGTCTCTGTATTTCTGCTTTGGGTTGTGTTGGAAATCCATGTCTGTCTCGCTGACTTATACTTGGTTGACTGATTGGCTGTGGTGATAGGTCTCTTGCTCACCTAAGCCACTTTCTCAAGGGTTTCATTTGGGGTCTACTTGAAAGGCCTGGGTTGGTTCATCTCTTGCCAGGATGTGAGCCATCTCATCGTTGGCAGAATTGGAATGGCCTCGGCTCTCTCACTGCCTTCTGAAACACACAAACAGAATCTCCATCAGAAAGTGAGATCAGTATGGGTTAAATGAGACACACATTTCTAATTTGGAGAGATTCTATTCGGATTAGCCTCTATGTAGTTCTCTAGTAATGGGAATTTCTCCATGGGGGCCTAAGTTTTTGGTTCCCATAGGATTTTGCCCTGAGTCCCAATTCCAGTTAAGGGCTCCTTGATACTGAGTGGATTTCTTGGCCAATTTGAAAGCCTCCCCAGGTTTTGGCACCTCCATTGCCCAAGTAATCACTTCTTGGCTCTCTGATTTCTTTGAGAAGGCAGTGTGTTCATCATTCTCATGGCAACAGTCTGTATTGTATATCAGTGGTCTCTGCTTTCTCCAAATATTATTGACCAATTTCCCCTGGCTGCTTATATAGCACCTTCCAGCATTGCATATGCTAGCATCTGGGGGCAGGTAGCCATTTGGATCTTGCAGGGACTCTCCGTGTTGTGAGACGACTTTCTATGGTTTCTTTAGCAATGGGATCTTACCTTTGGCCTGGGGTGTGTACTCAAGAGCTTTGACAGAATCCTGTGTTGTTTTAGGGACCTTGTGGGTCTCTTTGATCAACAGATAAGTGTGAGAATCACTGGAACAGGAGTTCCAGGTTTGATCAATATTTCATGGGATTAGGCTTCCTCCCATTCCAATCATGGCCCATTTTAGCAGGCGATGCCCCCTTCTTTCTCAAGAGCTTACTGCATGTAATTAAGGATTTTATGATTATGATTCATTATTGGTTTATCTTATGGTATAATTTATCCCACCCTCCCCTAACTCCCCCCCATTTCCTTCAACACCCTTTACAGTCTCTCATTTCACCTGTCAGGTTTGCTTAGAATTTAAGCATAACCTGGTTAGAAACCTCATATGAGGGAGAATATGTGGGCTTTTGACTCTGTATTTTTGTGTGAGTTCACTAAGTAGGATCTGCTCCAAGTCTGTACACTTTTTAAAAAATGTCATTATGTCATTTTTGTCTTTCCACTGAGTAAAATTCCATAGTGTAAATATTCCACAGCTTCAATATCCATTTGTCCATTAATGGGCATTTGGGTTGATTCCAATTCTTTGCTATTATGAATTGAGCTGCAATAAACATGATCTATTCTTTAATGGTTGCCATTCTGACCGGAATAATGTGGAATCTCGTTGTTTTGTTTTCATTAACCTGATGATTCAGGATGATGAACATTTTCTTAAATGAAATTGGCCATTTGTGTTTCCTCCTCTGTGAATTCCCTGTTGAGTTCAGTTCCCCATTTTTTCAGAGGGCTATTTGGTTTTTATTACTTAATTTTTTTTTTTAGTATCTTCTAGATATTAGACCTCTATCCATGGTGTAGCTAGCACAAATTTACTCCCAATCTAATTTTGGTCTATTGGCTCTGAGGATGGTATGGTTGTCTGTACAGAAGCCTTTTAGCTTGTTGAGATCCCATTGGTTAAGTGATTGTTGCAATTCCTGGGCTACTGGGGGTATGTTCAGCAAGTTTTCCCCTACTCCTATCTCATAGAGAGTTCGGCCTGTCTTGTCTTCCAGAGTTTTCAGAGTTTCAGGTGTTATGTTGAGGCTTTTCATTCCTTTGGATTTCATTTTTGTGTGTGTGTGCTTGGAGAGAGGAGTGAGTCTAGTCTTAATTTTTTACATGTATTTAACCAATTTGTCCAGCGCCATTTCTTAAAGATGCTATCTTTCACCAGTAAATGTTGTTGACACCTTTTTCAAAGGTAAGCAACTATAGATACTTGAGCTAAACACACAGTCCTCAATTCTGTTTCATTGGTCAACCTATTTCTATGCCAATGCCATGCAGTTTTTTGCTATTATGGCTTTGTATTACATCTTTAGATCAGGTATGGTTATATCTCTTGAAGAGCTGCTTTTACTAAGGATAGTTTTGGATATCCAAGGCCTTTTTCATTCCAAATAAATCTTGAATTTTTTTTTGTCTATGTCTGTGAAGAATGAAGCTGGAATTTTTATTGGTATTTTATTGAATCTGTTTATTGCTTTTGGAAGAATAGCCATTTTCCCAATATTCTACCTATCCAAGAGCATCGAAGATCTTTCCATCTTCTCACATCCTCCTCAATTTCCTTCTTGAGCATTTTCATGTTTTCAATAAACAAGCCTTTCACATTCTTGGTTAGTGTTATTACAAAGTATTTTTAACTTTTTTGAGGCAATTGAAAAGGGGACAGTCTCATTGATTTCTTTTTCTGTATACTTCTCATATGCATATAGGAAGGCTACTAATCTTTGTATGTTAATTTTGCATCCTGCCATTTTGCTAAAGGAATTATCACCTTTAGGAGTTTTCGGGTGTGTATCTCTACCAAGTTTACAGTATCTTATTGTTTACTGATAGGTGTAGTGGTTTCTCTTGGCAAAAAAAAAAGGTAATCACCCTGTTTCTAATTCTAATATTCAATGTAACTATGTCATGTAAACTCAAACAATGTCTCTATTTCACATTCTTGAAACTCATCTTAGTATTAATGTCACTGCTTTAAGTGGATCACGGTTGGTTCTCTATAAGCTAAGCTAAGATTCTTCATGCCTTTACATTTCAACATCTGTTTTAATCCCAACATTAGTTTATGAGCAAACCATTCTTACACAATATAGATTAGAGAAATTTCAATTATAGAATGGAATTATTATTTAAATGTCACACTTTTCATCCCCAGTAAAATAAGAATAAAAATCTGAATATTTAAAACAAATCACACTTCAACATATTCACATATGCTTGTTGTGCTTTTGAAGTATATTATTTTTGCCACTTCTGTGACTGACATCTAATATAAATTGTTATCCACCTGCAGATCAGCAACAGAGCTTTCAGTTGTTCCTCCTAGAAAGCTACTCTTTGCTATAATTACTCTTACTGGAGCACCACGTTCCACTGAGACCTTGCCTTGTGTTTTGTATTGTTTTGTGTCATTGCAAGAGTTTAAGGAGAGTTTAGTTTGATATAAGAAAAACGAAAGATCTAAGGGGACATGATATTGGGGAAATGAGATTCCCAGGACTAGCTAGGTCCAGGTGCCTCCTTTCCTTCCTTCCTGTCTCTTTTATCCCCTCCATCCCGCTTTTGTTTTTCTTTTAATGTTGTGGTTGGAAGGGCAAAGGAGCAATTGTGATTGTCTCAATTATATTAAGTGAGATATGAAAGTACCAATGAACAAGCAGCATTTCTGGAATAGTTCTCATGGTCTCCTAAAACCATTCATCTCCATCTTAAATCAAATCACTTTTATTCCTTCATCAAATTTTATTGAATCTATACATTTTCCTTGAGTCACAATGTCATGTTATCTGTTATTCTCTGTTCAGATCTGAGAGGATATTTACACTTGTTTATTTCTTGATGATATTATTTCAGAATTCATTATATGAAATACAAATTTATTATGAAAATATTGGTCTTATTATTTCATATACCTTCACCTCATATCATGTACAAGTTTTAAATGTGTGATGTAACATATTCATAAGTATTTTCCACAAATATTTTCCATAAATATTCTTAATTTTGTATGGTCAAATCACAGTTTTTAAGATGTGAGAGCAGGGTAGAGTGCTTGCGAAGTGCAATGGCCTGGGTTTGATTCCCCATGTGTGATGGTTAAGTTTTGATGTCAACTTGACCTTTCAAGTAATCTTGGGTGGGTCTCTGAGGATGTTTACAGGAAGGCAGCCTCTCAGTAGGGGGCAAGATGTAAGGAAGCTCAAAGAAGCTAGAAGTAAACATCCTTTCCTGTGTGGGCAGTTGCAGGAAGGAAAGTCCAGATACTCAGGAAGCCATTAAGTCTGGGGAAGGGTTGTAAGACCCCACCCTAAGCCTACATAAAGAAGAAATTCTCTCCTTCCCCCCTCACCTGTTCCCTGTTCTGTGTGTGTTGTGTTGGTGATGGGTTTTTCTCTCTGCTTGGACTTGTGAATGAGGGCCAGCCTCTTTTGCTGTTACAGAACTTTCCCACAATCTGTACTTTCAATAAATACTTTCCTCCACCAAATTGTGCCTGGTGTGAAGATTCATCCCAGCAGCATGTGGCTGACTACGACACCATGTAAAACCTGGTGCACAAAATGGCACATGTGTTTGGAGGTAGGTTGCAATGGCAAGAGGCCCTGGTGTGTCTACCATCCCATTCTCTCTTCTTACAAACCAGTAAATAAAATTTAAAAAGACATAAGAATAAACTCAATAAAACCTTTGTATTTTTTTTTAACTTAAAAACAGACTTTGACTCTTATTTGTGCTGGTGTAATGTTTAGTTACACAAGAAAAAAGCACTGCATGTTTTTATCACATGAAACATGCTCTGAAGAATGTATACATGGTGCAAATGCTAAATTTAGCTAGCAAGTGTATTACCTTTATAAGCTTACTACTATTATTATGAAAACACTCATGTACTCTTTATTTTCACCAATACCATTAACAGTCCTTAGTTTGTTATATAATAGTTCTCTTGAAATTTATTCCCACAAACAAAATATAATTACATATCCTTTAGCCAGTATTTTCCCGTCTCCTCCACTTACCCTTTCTGGTGGTATTCACAGACACTCTCCAAGTCTATGAGCTCAACTTTGTTCGATGCAACATGACTAAGATTATGTCATATCTGTTTCTGGATCATTTCATTTAACATACTGAGGAAACCTCTTGCCAGAACTTCATGATAAGACAATTTAATGACCTTCCTTCACATTTTTGTCTACTTCTTAGTCCTGCAGACTTATCCTTGGCCTGGGCTTTTCATGAAGATGTTGCTCATGATATTTCTTTAATATTACCCTCAGTTGAATTTGGAATACTCAACATTTTTATTCCCAATAGAAATCTCAATAGATGATACAAATCTTACTTAATATACTGAATATATAATTATCTTATTCCTATATATTATGTGATATATCAAAATTAACCTCAATTGATTAGTTCCTGTGTAGAACATTTTTTAAAAAATTTAGTTCATTCAATTTGATTAGGTTTTATTATTTTCTTTCCAATAAATATTATATATGTTTAACTTGTCAAGGGAGAAACTATATTCTTCAATATTTGTCATTCTACCCTTATAATCAAAGCATCATGTAGCTTTGTTGATTTTGATCTCCAACATGCCCCAGATTCATCAACTTTTCTTTTCTTGCCTCTTTGATCAAAAGCCAAAAATATGATAAATATTCAAATGAATTACTATTGTTATCCAAAAAGAAACACACACAAAAAAAACCAAAAAACAGACAGGCAGACAGATGCTAGATAGAGAGCAGCATACCTAGTCAGTTTTCATACTGAATCAAAATCTTTTTAAAAGATGACATTCTCTCTGTCTCTCTTCTTCTCTCCCTCCCTCCTTCCTTCCTTCCTCTTTATGTCTCATGAGTCACACACATACCTAACATTTAAACTTTGAAATCCAGCCCTGTGACTCTTTTAGGCCAAAAAGTTAAAACAAATCCAGCTCCAACCCCAGTCTTGATGTCTCTTGATTTTTACTTTTCTTCTTATGCCTCTGTCCTCCTTCCAGGAAGCATTTATCCAGCTTAGCCCATGGCTAAAAGGAGAATAAAAGATATACAGAGCTGAGTTCACTCCCTCAATCATAGCACAATCATAGAATACATAAATTTTACCGGCATTAACTAAAAGTTGTAGTTTTATATGTTAATAATATTATATTTGGCTGTTTTACACAATGATGAAGATTAACGCCAACTGATTTGGGAGGTCCTGCTTGTCAAAATGTAAAGTCAAATTTGTTCTGCATTTCAGCCTGGTCCTAGTTTATTTCCATGCCCCCCTCCCACCCCACCTATTGTGTTCAGTCTCATTTCACACCAAGATCCTTTGGTTTTCCAGGACATGTCAGTCAGTATTACCTTCCTCCAGCTCAGCAAACTCACCGATGATTTCTCAAATACAGACCCTCTCCATTTGTATCACCTCTTCTCTGTTGATTAAGTTCCCTTGTCTCCTTTTCATCCTTCAGATTCTCACCTCACACATCTTACCTACCATTAAATTGGTATCATTATCATCCCACATTTGTTTGTGCAGCTTTTTAATTAGTTTTCGTCATTAAATTAAGGCTCACAAAAAATGATACTTAATAGCTGAGTGAAGTCATCACTGAGTGAGGTGATATATGCCTAATGCATGTCACTTTCAAAAGTCCCATTAATTAAACACTTTTTAACAATGGTCTGTCCAGTAGTATCTATGGAGTATTTTTGGCAATGATTTGCATACATATTCAAATAAATTACAGATTGCAATAAAGAAATTCAATAAACATATTCATAGTAGCCTTCCTTTCTCTTTATAACCACAGAGAAGAGAAATCATGTATTTCTTTATCAGCTTCTTTTTATTATAACAGCTCAGTTGAAAATGCATTAGCCTTTTGCTCTGTCTTCCCTGTTTTCTTTGCATGAAATGTTTTATATTCTATCAAGAAAAATATTTACTTAACCTCCAGCCTCATTTACCATCCTGTTTAAATGTGCACAAATGTTATAAGTCTTCAGCTTTTCTTCCAGCTCCCAGCCTTAGGAACCAGACCAACACCTACATCATGGAATTGTATTAAGAAAGGACTTCCTAAGAAAGAATTTCCACATTGTAACAGAAAGTATGTATGTTTGAATTCTGGTATAAAATTGTTTCATGTTTAGAATCCAATATTTCCTAATGCATTTATTCCAGTCATACAAAATAATGTATGTAGACCAACTCTTGGTGACTAGATGAAAACACATTTAAGAAATACATTTTATTTACCTGTGCACACCCATTCATTTTTAAAATGTTTAGTTTTAAATGAATAGTAAGTATATATTAAAATATTATGCAATATTAAATGTACTATGGTTTGGCAAATTAAGATGCCCAAAGACACATATGATAAAGAAACATTTGATTCTCAGTGTGGTCACAGAGATGCACTCTGAGGAATTGTGGAACTGGTAAGAAATTGGGCTCATTGGAGGTTATTAGGTCAGTGGGGTATGACTTTGAAGAGTTCTATGGAATCCCAGTCCTACTTAGCAATCTCTTTTGCCTCCTGGCCATTAGGTGAGTGGTAGCCATTAGGCAAGTGGTTTTGTACCACCACTGATGCCCCCATGAGATATCTACCTCATCAGTACCCAAAGCCATGGAGTCAACTCATTATGGACTGATTTCTAAGACTTGTGCCAAAGTTTGCCTTTTGTTTTTATAAGTTGATTGTCTCAGGTATGAATTATGAGAATGAAAATTACCTTTACCAAAAACACCATATTAGAATAATATCTTCATTGAAACCTTTATTATGATTTACATGAAGAGAAAGGGAAAATGAGAGAAGGAAAGAGAGAGAGAGAGAGAGAGAGAGAGAGAGAGAATGAGCATAAGGCAGGTTTGACTGTCACTGCAAACAGACTCAAGACAAATGGGACACAATGTGGTTTTGGCTTTTCTTGAGTACTGAGAAATCAAACCCAGCCCAGGCCTTCAGGCTTTGTAAGCAAGTGCCTTTAACCACTGAGCCATCTCTCCAGGCCCTGAAGGGACATTTTTAGTCCCTTATTACTCTTCTCTACTTTATCCATATTTTTCTTTATATCTTAGAAAGGAAAATAATATCATATCATAAACAACTTAATGTTCTTGTCACAGAAATGGCATGTAAGCCATGTTTATTTTTACCACAACAATGAAGACTTAATTTGATAATTTTAGATATTTTTATAATAAAATTAGGAATGTCTTTTGTTGGTATTTATATGCATCTAAATTCACCAGTGTTTTCAGTAGTGCATTAAATTTATGTTGGTCTCAGATCTGTTTTGCAGTCCCTCTGTTGGCCCCAGTACTATAATGTATCTCAACATTTTAGTTTAGATGCCTTTTCTCTTAATTCTCACCACTTGGATCCATTACCCAAGGATATCTTGAGTTCCTGAGGTTGTCAGTTCTCACCTTGTTAGTTTCAATCTCTAAAAAATGTCAGTTTTGTCTTTTGTCAACTCTTCCTCCTGAGATGCCACCACTGAGTAACAGTGAAACTAGCATTCTTGTGATTTCACTCTTAGGCAAGTAGATTTTTTTTTTCTTTCTTTTTCAAGTACTGTTTGATTTTAAATGGGTAGTGGTATAAACTAACAATGTTTGAAGCTACTTATTCAAACAGTGATTTTGTCTCACATGTTCTAGACAATAAAAATGTATGATGAAAAATCAAAAATACAAGTTACATGGTGAGAATGTATTTTATTATGAAGCCAATCATGGAGAAAATGAAGATAATAAAAATAGATTTTATATGTGGATAAAGCTAAATTTATCCAAATTACTATAAGGGTATTCCTTAGCCATGGCTATCAAATGTGACTATTTATGATAATCTGTGTAAGACTTAACAATTGCAGAAGACAAAATTCCGTCTTCAAGGTTAGGATTCCTCAGTCTTCAGTGGAATGAGGAACCTCTATTTTCCATAAGAACCACTAATCACTGTGATGTATTTACAGGTTGGAGAAGCACACTTGATGGGAAGCAAAATTGAAGTCACCTTTATTCTGCAATAGATGGAGTTCTATTTCCTTTTCCCCTTTTTCTCACAATCAGTCATTTTAGGAGAAATTGCTAAGCTAGCAGCATTTTCCTATTTGTCCGTGGAGAAACCATTTCTCCCAGGTTGGAAAAGCAGGCAGTTCCCTCTGGGCCACATTTTCCTCAGTCAGAGATGTTTTGCATTGTCTTGCTGTCAATCATTCTTTCAGTAGTAATCGCCTATCAATTTCACCTCTCCTGTCAAGCAATTTTTATGGCACCTACGATTTATGTGGCAGGAACTGCTTTCCAGGGCAAGGCATCAGTTTTGAACACTGTTTACAGGACTAGGCTCCATCTCAAAGCCTTGCTAGCAATGATTACCCCCAACGCTGTTGAGAAGTAGTTTGAACAGCTGGAGATTCCATGGCAATTCTCCCCATACAATCATAGAACAAACTCAGCAAGGGTGAACAAATAAATAAACATCACAAAGTTCCAGAGAATTTCCTTCTAATGCAAAAGCTATTAAAATGCATCCTGGTTTTATTTAGGTAATGCAGAGAAATTATAATGCTATATATATATATATATATATATGTTAAAATTGTATAATATAGTGATTGATCTAAGGATAGCTGTATAATTATTCCCACAATCAAGAAAATTACCATATCTATCACCTCACTTAGCTACCCTTTTTCCCACCCTGTGGTGAAAACATTTAAGATCTCTCATAGCAAATTTCAAGGATACTTTAAGTTTTAAATGATCTTAACCATGCTTTATAAAGTTTATTATTTAAGTGAAATTTTGCATCTTTCCAACTTCTCCTAATAATCTATCTCTTTTCAGAAGAACACTATTCTACTTTGTTTTCATGAATTTGACATTTTAAAAATTTCAAAATTCTAATAAATATTTTATTTGTGATGAAATGTAACTGGGAGATTTCATGAAGTGTTTTTTTTTAATAAGCAAAATCTCATCATCAGCTCGTCAGTAAAAATCTTAAATTATGCTAAATCTGACTCAGACATTTTGGCTATTAGTGATAATTAGTGATTTGGATGAATTGTTGACTTAGACCCCCAAAAGTAAGTTTCAAGCAAGAAATTAATTTTATGTTAGTTTCTTCAGCAAAGTACCTGGTTGGTGGCTTCTGTAACACCAATAGCAACACTTATCCTAATTCCTTTACATCTAATCACTCAGGCAATAGTAAAGGAAACATTTTTCCTTTGGTTTCCTAACATACTTGAAAGAAGCCTACACTTACACATCAGAGCTCCATCATCTTCAAGGTACATATCCTTAGAATCATCAATCTCCACCTATAAGTTAGTTGTACCCTCTTGTTAATCACTTCTCAGAGACATATTCACCCAGTCTAGCGCTGAGCATCATTCAAATATAGTCTAGAGATGCTGACGCTCAGAGAGTTCCAATCAGTTAAAATGCTGTACACATAGATCTACCATCTTCACCAGTAATGTAGTTGTAAATGGACTGTTATCATTTCTATTGCTCTACTTCACGAGGCTAATTTCCTAGTCTTAGTGAAGGCTGGGTAGCTGATAATATAACCAATCTATTTGAATTAATATATGTCAAAATGCATGTTGATATGTATGAACTAATATCAGAGATAAAGCAGTATCAATCATTGCATTCATGTCTCAACAACATTAGCGGGCATTGAGGCATTCCTTCCTCAAACACTCTTTCTGAAATACCTGTCTTCTACTCTTTCTGAAAGGCCCTAGTTCAACCTCTCAGCTGATTTACCTTTCCTCCGGCCAGTTGAGTGCCCATCCTTCTGCTGTGCTGGAGCAGGTCACAGTCCATGTTTCACTCTGGACATTCTCCTGAGATAATCTGACTGAGTTGCCTTTGCCCTTTCCATTCATTTTTGCCCTTCCACAATCATCAACGTGCAAATCCAGAGAACCAGATGAACCTATCCAGCAGAAAAAAGAAGATAATGGAGAAATAAATGAATCCTTCTAAGCTGGCAAGTGAAAGAAATAGCATCATCAGTTACATCATAACCTTGAAAATCTTCAAAGATTAGATTTGTCTTAAAAATGTTAATGTTGATAATGTCTAAAATGTGGATATGAAAATAGAAACTGAAATTATGGTTTTCTGTACACTGTTTTATGACATTCATAAATATTTCTTAGTAAAATCCCTTAATATTCTATTTGTGTACATATATAATTTCATATATATAAAATATACATGTATATTGTACTTGTCTCTTTCACATACAGAAAACTCAGAGTATTTCTGAGTGGGAGCAGGACTGCATCTATGTTTGAAAACATACCAATTACCCAGGAGAGTTTGGAAACTCAATTGTAGAGGTTGAAATCATTTTTCTCAGATGTAAATCATTGTCTGAGTTTGAGGCCGTACCCTGAAGTAAGGATTATATTTTAAAGGATTACTTCTTTTAAAGGCAACAGACTTGAAGTACCCAACATAACACAATTGTTTAAATAAAATCCTAGATAGAGATTCTGTGATTACCCACAATTGAGCAGAGTCTGGTCATTGTTGAATTAGAACAGCTGAGTTCTATATATAACCCTTGGTGAATCTGTTTTTGAAAGAGAAAACATGTGACAATGTTGTTAGTTTAACTTCAAATATTAATTAACCTGATGTACAGTAGAGATCCTTATAAACATAAGACAATTTTATGTCTTACCCATGACAGAAATTCTACAAAAACTTAACTAAGTTATCCTAATATATTTTACCTAACAGGAGGATAGAAGCCACAATGGCTGAAATTAAATCTTTATGTTATATAAATCTGATGGTAACCATTTGATAGCATTAGCATGAAAAATTAAAATCATTTTTAAACCCAGAATGTTTTTAATATATGAGAACCTCACTTTGGTAAATTAAACATTAGTAAGCAATCCTTATCTTAAAAGTCATTTTCCCCAATAATTAACACATTGACAAAATAAGAAAATATAGCCAGCTTGAATGAGTACATTAAAGAGTCCTTTGTATATACCTTAAACCATGAAAAATTTTGTATTTGTGAGCTGTTTATGAGTAACTTTAACCATAATCTAGAATAGGATATTGGAAGGCCCTGGCAAATTTTTTCTTTTTGGAAACTTTCTAAAAACTTGTCCCCCTCGATCCACCAAGGAAGCAGTCCGTGGAGGTATCCACTTTCCTGAGAGGGTTCCCTTTCTTTAAGCAACCTTTTCTGTTGATGAGGTCTACCTTTTTTTTAATCCCCTTGTTATATTTATTTATTTTTTTATTTTGATTCCCTTTTGTTTCTCCTCCACCCCCATTTTTTTCTTGGCTTCTAATTACAAGAAACAGAAGTTGGACCTCCGAGTAGCTGTTTTTTACGCTCTTGGTTGCTTTAACCACCAATTTTTGTAAGCTAGCACATTTTTTTTTTCTAATTGTCTCCTGAGACTGAAGAAAGGCAATAGGCAGTTTGTCATAAAATTGCCCTGTATTAAGTGGAGACCTTGGGCTGTATTGGAAGCTGAATGTCCCACCTGAAACAGAAAGGAGAAAAGAGGAGCAGAAAAATTCTTGAATAAAAATGTGCCCAATTCTGGTTCTCATCTCTGCAGTAAAGACGGACATCTCTTTAGAACTGGAATTGGGACTAGAGATTTGGTTTGTCCTTTGTATAGAAACATGGATCCTAAATTTCTACCTTGTTCTAAGTCTAAGAAGACACATAGGCTGCTCTATGTGTATTCTTGAAGCAAGGAGAGTCCTCTTCAGGAAGTCCATGCCACATCCTAAGGGTCCAGTCCCCAAGCTTGGCTTCTCCAGACCCCCTCCCCCAGCATGGGTCTCATATCACAGCATATGAGAGCACCCAAGGCAGTATGGTTAGACTTTTAAGTGTAGAGATACACATACTCTTGTCTTAGTTTCATCTAACCACTCAGCTGGGGGGGGGGGATGGGGACCTCATTCCCATTTCTCCCCTTGGTGGAAGTTTAGGATATAGATCCCCTGTCTGAGTGTGTTTCAGGGTGGCCTTAGAACTATGGCTCTATTGCTTGCTTCCTTTAAGGGGAAACTATAGTTATTACTTTTAGTATATACTTTTATTATTAGTATTATTATTAGTATTACTTTTAGTATAGTGGTGTAAGGTATGGTTAAATACCATATGCTGGGATCAAGAATGTTATACCCAGTAAGTCTTAATGCTTAGTACTACCTCTTATAAAAAGGAAATCGAGCCAATTTCTTTCTTGCATCTTTCTCATCACCTTCCTTTATCACTTACTCATTATCTTCTACCATCCCTTTAAGGGCCCTCTGCAATCCTCAGCCTCTTGAGAATAAAATATATTATTGAAAAATAAAAATCTAGTGAAATGGGGGGACTTCCAGAAGGAAAGAGTCGTATTTCAAACATGCCTGCCAAATAGTAAGTTTATTTTCCTATCTAAAATGGTTGACAAACAAAGAAATATCATTTATAACTTCCTTCCAAAAGTGGCACTTAACAGCCACAATGAGCTTCAACCTTGTTGTCACCCCCCTGACCTTTCAAGTCCATATAGCAAGGTGCCTAGTTCCACTCATTTTAAAGAAAAGTCGTTATGTTGGAGGAAAGGTTATAAATTCAAACGAGGGAAAAAAAGTACAAACCAAAAAATAAACAGTCAAAGGCATAATCACTATTCAAATGTAATTTTGAATTCACTTAGATATAGTCTTAGTCATGTATTGCAATAGCTTTGAGTCAAAGTCTGTAAGATCACTTGTGAGGAAATATTCCTTACTGATTTAAAAGTCATGTGACTGTGTTCTTGTTCCCCAGTTTAGCCCTTAGCTACTCAGTCTGTCACTCCATTAGCTGGCTATTGGTATGGTTAATTAGCAATTCTCCCTGGAAGTGATCCTCAGAGACTTGAAGAATCAGCATAGCCTGCTTCTACTCTCAGATTCTATAGGTGTTGCTTCTTTTTATTTTCTACAAAGCTTTTCATAGCCGCATGCCCAGGGAAAGACTAATTAAAATCACTGAAGGAAAGATGATCAGCCAGATCGGGCAGAAAATAAATCTACAGGAGAAAATCATTTACTGGCTGCTGCTTTTTTGTAATCAAATGCTTTGCTTAGATGCTGAAAGGGTATATTTCACTGGAAGTTATTAGATAGAGGTTGTTAGATATTTCTACTTTATTTTCATGTATAGTAACAGATTTAAATGCTCAATATTTTTTAATTCACATATATTAAAATTGAAACAATCCAACTTAAAGTGTGCACATT
>PVHP010019163.1:0-32191 GCA_004024765.1 Zapus hudsonius
GAACCCGCGCGAGGGGACAGAGGCTTGCACCCTGGGTGCACTAAGCGCAGCCTGTTCTGTGCTCCCCAAACCTCCGTGGCCCAGCCCACTCTGTGTTCTCCTGCAGAGCTGAGATCTGCTGGGGAAGCCTGCTGTGGGCCCCAAGCCGATGCCGAGGAGAGGCCAGGTGCCCGGGTCTCAGTCCTGCAATGAAACCTCCGCCGCGGAGAGCCTGGAATCCGCCCCGGGGGATAATGGCGGGAGCCAGTGGGGGCTGGAGGGCTCGGCCCTCTGCTCCACAGGGGAGCAGAGAGCTGCTCACGAACCCCGTCTGCTGCAGCCCAGGGGTTCGGGAGGGAGGGAGAGTCCGAACTCGGGTTCGGCCAGTGTCCAAAGCCTGGATACCAGTTGAGGGGGGTCAAACCTTTCGGAGAGTCCTGGCGAAGTTGTTACTCGGTCACCATCTTGCTCCGCCCCCTCTGGATATTCTTAAAGAGGCTTAATTTGTTTTTGATCTCTGAATGAAGCTTATGTTAAGCACTTCATGATATTTTCAGTAACATAATAATAAAATACATGGTTCTATCAGCCAACTAAGCACGGAAGACCAATGAAGTTCCTCTGGACACTAATTTTTCAACAAAATGTAATTCATTCATAGAAAATATAAATATAGGAGAATTTTTTTAAATGGAAGCTATATCCATCAGTGAATTCAAGTGGATACTCACTTTTAAATTCTTATAAAAATGATTAAGTTTGGATTTCCATCATTCCATGAATGTCATGATCATCAGAGTATTGATCTCATACTAGCCAACCAATTTTCAAATGCTGCACAAGTGTCTGCAGTCATCAGTAACTGAAAACAATTCTAATGTCATATCCATATAGGAATATATTAATTATCTTAATAGTTTGACATACATGTCATAAGGAGAGTCGGAAATATCATACATAGAAAGTAAAGGCAAAATACTCCTTTGAATGATACTCTATTACATCAAAATAACATATAGTCAAAATACACATTTTTTTCAAAACTTAATGAAGTCATAGTTATTAAGAAATAATTCATTACAGAATACAAAAAAATAAAATAAAATTTCAAAGTAGAAGCATACTTTTTATTGTTCTGTAAAGTTTTATTTCATGCAGCAAAATTTTGGTAATTAAAAGTAATATAGTTGATTTTCCTTACATTGTCATCTCTTTTTAAAATATCTTTATATGAATAAGTATATACATTGCATGAGCAAATCATGTGAAGGTGTCCCGTTTTCCCTCCTCTCTGTCCCCTACCCACTGGGGTCCTTGCTTGGTGCACATATTAGATCTGTCCATAGGTTAGGGGGTATGAACTGCACCAGAGGTAGCCAGGTTTTCTTTTTTTCTTCCCCCTTTGTGTATTGTTGCTGAAAGGGGCAATATCTCTAGATATTCTACCCCACCATGGCTCTTAAATTCTTTCTGCTCCCTCTTCCACTCAGTTCCCTGAGTCATGGTGGGTGAGCTTTGAGTCTTCTTTGTTGTTGAGATCTTAAGTATCTCTGGACCTTTGCTCTGGGTTGTGTTGGGTATCCTTGGTATCTGTCTCCATTGACCTCTCATGGATTACCAGACTTGTTGTGGTGATTGGTTGCTTTTTGTCTCATCACTTTCTCATAGGTTTCATTTGGGCCCTGAGTTAAGGGTAGGTGTGGTTTTTTTCTCCTGCCTGGATGTCAGCCATCATTCAATGTCTTGTTGTTGGAATTGGGTTGTCCCTGGCTCTCTCAATGCCTTCTGAAAAAGACAAACAGAATCTCCATCAGAGAATGAGATAAATACCAGTTAAATGAGACAACATTGTTAATTTGGGTAGCTCCTATTGGGTGTAGTTTTTCTGTAGTTCTCTGATAGTGGGAATTTCCCCTAAGTGTCTGAGTTCTTAGTCCCCATAGGATTGAATAGTATATATTCAGTAACAGTTAAAAGTCAGAAGTTCTGTAATATTATTGTACACTAGATTGACCATGGATAGCAAGATGCTGTAAATTTGTAAAGCTATTCAAAAATATGTTGAATGGATTTCTTACAGAGAAACAATAAATATTTGATAAATCATATGTTTGTGTTGAAATATTGCATGGTATCTATTAACAGTCAGCTACATGCCAATGGGATGAATCTCCAATCCAGGCACAGTTATGGGAGGAAAGGATTTATTGAAGCCAAAAATCCAGGGGAAGTTCCATAATAGTGTAAGAGGCTGGTCCTGTTTCATAGGTCGAAGCATAGAGATAAAAACCCATCACCAGAACCAAACACACATAAGTAAAATAGGCAAGGGAAAGAGAGAAGATTTTTCTCCTCTTTTATATAGCCTTAGGGTGGAGTCATACAACCCTATCACAGACTTAATGGAATTTCCTTCCTGCATTGCCCTCCCAGGAAGGGATGTTTATTTCTAGTTTCTCTGAGATTATTTATATCCTGCCCTACTGAGATCCTGCCTTCCTGTAAAAGTCCTTAGAGACCCACCCAAGATAATTAAAAAGACCAAGTTGACAACAAAACTTAAACATTATAGTGTCCCATTAAATTGTACAATTTTTACTTCCTGGCAAAAATCCCCTTAAAATTATTTATTCATTTTTACTTACTCTGTAGAGAATTGCATTTAAAATTTTATAAAGTCCCAAATATTAAATTAAATATATATTATATAGTGATATACAGTTATTAATTTCTGAGAGATAGATATGTAATACTGACTTTCCTTAAGAAAAGAAGAAGAAGAAGAAGAAGAAGAAGAAGAAGAAGAAGAAGAAGAAGAAGAAGAAGAAGAAGAAGAAGAAGAAGAAAAGATAAAGAAACATTTGACCAGGCGTGGTCAAGTTGCCTGTCATCCCAGCACATGATTGGCTGCTGTAGGAAAATTAAGGTGAGCATGAGGCCAGACTTGGGCCACCTTCTGGCCACCCCAGACAAGCACCTGACACAGTAGGTAAATCTATGGGGTGTCATTTTGTGGCATAAACCAAACAATGCATACTAAATACACACACCTAATTACACCACACACACACACACACACACACACACACACACACACACACACACACATCTAAATAATAACCTGCATTCAAATAGTCATTCTCCAAACTATCCTTCAAGTAGTCACTTGAAATTTATTATAATGATGCCAAATTTTAAACTATTATTCTAGAATCATATGAATATTTTGTTCAGATATAAAATTTACCATTGCGATTTGGATATATCAAGATTTCTCTAACTGCTCACAGGCAAATCTCTATTTTGCTCTGTAAATCCTCATTTAAACTCATCCCACTGCTATATCATTAAGTGTAAGAAAACCCTAGGCCATTGTGAATCCCTCTATGAATCTACTCACACTGTGTCCACACACAGGCAAACCTCACCAAGTCTTTCCATCATGGCTTACTCAACCAGAGGCCTGGGTACCCTTGGTCTTGGACAATCTCATTGTTCTCCTGGCACACAGAACTGCAGAGCTGGAAAAGGATGGACCAATAATAAACAGAAGCAGAAAACTGATGCTTATACTACTTTGTGCTTCACAAAATGTCCTTCTGATGAAATGGGGATGGATATTTCAATCTTCTCACTATGGTTCGAAGAAAGCACAACTGTTCAACTAAATTTCACACAACCGCCAGCCTTTCCCACAGTTGCTCTTGGACTCTTCTTACTTCTTGTTAATCCTCCACCCAACATTGCACCTAATGACTTTACAATGCAAATTACATTAATACCCACATTGAAACCTATTTGAATGAATATTAAAATCAAATGTCAATGAATTAAAATAGGGGCCCACACTTTTAAAATTGAAAGGAAATGATATGAATAATAGCTCCATAATAACATGATTAAAACCAAATTGTCAACAGTACAACACCTATATGCTTTCCCAGCCCTGAAATTTATCTGATAAATTATCTTACTTTTGGTACATATCTTGCATCAAATTCCCAAGTATATATTGACAATTCCATACCCCTTTTAAGATACACTTTTCTAAATGTATTCTTTAAAATCCCAAGATTGTAGAAACAATCAGTGCTTAAATGAAGTTATATTTCTCTGTATTATTTTAATATCCTAAAGAGAAACTTTATGTATTCTTAGAATTTATTCACATTGTGATTTTTTTGTGGTTAGTTTGGATTGCAAGTATAAAAACAAAACAATTTTTGGCTATCTGGAAAATAGAAACATTTGGAGATATTTTCTTAGGAGAACACTTAGTGTGAAATGACTGATCACTGAGTGACAAGACTCTAAAACTGTCTCATGACCCTTAGAAATAGCTGTGTGAAGTATTTAAATCGGAGACAATGCAAGGAAGTTTCAGTAGCTATATTTGATAAACAATTTCCATGGTGAATTATGGACATATTTCCCCTGTGGAAAATGAAGGATATAGTTGAAATGCATTGTGGATCCATGTATTTTTTTTTCTGTGAAGACAGGTATAATTTTTCTCATCTTCCTGCTCTTTGCTTTCACAAGAGCTGTTTGTTTTCTATGCTGATGGGAAATCATCTGATTTCTTCCAAAACAAAAATAAACTTCAAGAAAAAAAAAAAGATCATGTTATGGGAGCTTTGAAAGCACTTGTTTATGTAAATTGTGAAGCTCTGAAGTGGATAACAATTATCTTCCAAAGTAGAAAAAAACTACTGTATATAAATATATTGCAGCTTAAAATTACATCTTGGATTTTGGAAAAGAAAGAAGCTAAGCTAAGGAAACAAATAAGCCAATATTACATCCGACTGAGGTCCTCTGCGGGCGTGCATGGTACTTTTTCATGAATAAAGATTGAGTAAACCACATTTGTAGCATAATAAGAAAAGGTAATTAGTGTCATCTACTCACCACTGTTAGAGTTTGACTAGAGCAATTTGATTACGTTTATCACATTTTCAACTTTGAGTAAATTTTTCAGCTTCGTAATCCAGTTAGTGGTGAAGTGTGGAGAATATAAATCAGCTTCCTGGTATGATTGATGAGCACAAACTCAGAGAGTTAGGACTGTTCTAAACAAAAAAGGTAAAAAAAAAAAAGAAACGAAAGAAATTGTGTATAGATACTGCCTATTGGTTTTTAAGTATTTTTTTCTACATCGGTTTAAATCTTCACTCTCTTATATTAGAAAAACAAGTAGTTCTTCTCAAATAAATAAAGAAAAAAGAATGTGCTGCTGGTGGTGGTGGTGGTGGTGGTGGTGGTGGTGTGTGTGTGTGTGTGTGTGTGTGTGTGTGTGTGTGTGTGTGTGTGTGTGTGTGTTTCTGTTGTAAGGTATTTAAAAAATTTAAAAGACAAACACACACACACACACACACACACACACACACAGACCACCACCTATTTCTCTATGTGTCTGTGTACATAGAGGAAAAAAAAGTAAATATTATTTAGGCTAAGTGCCTTGTTTGACCTCAGTTTAGTACCATTTTTACTTTTCATTTTAATCTTAACTAAGAATAGGTATATCGTTTAATGACAAAGTTATTGAAACATTTATGCTAATGTGAGTCATTTTGGTAGAGCAATTTTTGGGGACTGAGTTCCTGATAAATAAAGATAAATTCAACCTCATATGCTAATATCTTCTGGTTGAAAATTCCATTAACTATAGTTTATTTTATTTTATTTTCTCCATGTTTGACACACAAAATAATGACTTGTACATAATCCAGAACCATAATTAAAAGACTATATATATATAACTTCCAGGATTATTGTATGTTCCAGGTGATCTATGAGAATTCCCAGACAGGAAGAAACTGAAAATTTTGAGATATGTGAGATATTGATAACATAAGACTACTAATGTGCATGGATCTATCAAAGCTGAGTCAAAACAAAGACTAATCAAAATATACAAATGAGAGCTGAAGAGCATTGATCCAGGCAAAAGATAGCTTTGAGTTAAAATTAGTAGTTCACATTTGAAGAATCTTCTGTTTGTTTATTATATAACAAAGCTCTTTTCATTATAAGGATACATTCAAATAGAAAGAAGTGACCTGTATTCTATAGACTTTTATTATTTTCGGAAATATATGATAAGGAATGACTTGGTTAGCAATGTTTTATGAAATATTGACAGGCAAGCTTTGGAAAATACAACAAAAAATAGCAGGAAGTTGTTGGGGTTGTGCTTGAGAAGAATACATCAAGGCAGACAAGGAACTATATCCAGGAGAGAATTTCAGGCAGAACACATTACCATAGTAAGGTCCAAAATGTCCATCTAACTCTGTCTGGTTAACCTTTTTCCTAAAGGAACCCTATTTTTCCTGTTTCTACTACTCTGTTGTATTCTTCCCAGGGGCACCATGCCAGGAGGCACACATTGACTTACTTCATAAGGTTTGGATTTATTGCTTGGTTAAGATAGACTATATTACTGCTATATTACAAACACTATATTAATGTCAATGTTCAAGTTAGAAAATATTAACATTGTATTAAGGGAGTATTTTCAAAACATAAAAAATATTTCTGATCATAATAATATTTTTGCTATTTTCAATATTGTGGATTATTCTTGTCTCGATCCATCTTATCCTGGATAATGGCCAAATTTTGAATTTTTTAACTTCATTGTTCCTTTTATTTTTATTAATGGGATTTATAAAATACAACTTTGTTTTCCATTTATTCATTAATTCACTTTATATTATTTTTAAACATGATTTACTTATTTATTTGAGAGAGAGAAGAAAGAAAGAAAGAAAGAAAGAAGGAAGAAAGAAGGAAAGAAAGAAAGAAAGAAGAAAGAAAGAAAGAAAGAAAGAAAGAAAGAAAGAAAGAAAGAAAGAAAGAAAGAAAGAAAGAAAGAAAGAAAGAAAGAGACTCAGTAGCTCCCTCACACCAGGACCTCCTGCCACTGCAAATGGACACCAGATATCTGTGGCACTTTGTGCATCTGGCTTTATGTTGGTACTGGGAAACTGAACCTTGCTCATCAGGCTTTGCAAACAAGTGTCTTTAACTGGTGAGCCATGTCTCCATCAATATCTTTGGATTCACAGCTCATCCACACATGGCCACAACGGTTTTTTGTTTGGATGTCTGTCTGTCTGTTTGTTTGTTTTAAAAATGTAATCTGCATGCTTGGGTATCCACAACTGCTTTACCTTACAGAAGAAGTTGATCTCAATTTTTTTATTCTTTTCCAACTCAAGTTTATAGTTAAGCTATTTCTCCAGTAAATATAATATAAATCTTCATTTTGGGATATTTACAAACCAAGACCTGAGTGTCAATGAACACAGAACACACACACAAACATATATATATATATATATATATATATATATATATATATATATATATGTAATGATTTCTAGCTCCTCAACATAACTTAGAAATCTATACAAACACAAACAAATATCTATATTCACACACATATTAACTTCTACAAGTACAAATGTAGACCTAATACAAGTCTAGGGTAAACACCTTTAGTACCTTGACTTGAAGTCACACTCAACATTTATTTACTGTATCCTGCTCATATTCATTTTGGGTCTGACAGTGGACCCAAATGAACTATTCACCATTGACAGTATAGAGGAAGCACCATACCAAACACAAGAGGCATGTGAAGTGTAGTTCTAAGGAGACTCCTGCAACAAGTTTACTCTTCATCATACAGAGTTCTTTATTCTGTCTCCACAGCCATGTGCTCTCCATGTGCAACTTAAGTGATACGTTGTATCTCATCTCTCTTTGATGATTTGATTTTCTATATATTAATGAATGTGGAGTGGAAACCCATTGAGACCTTAATTTTGTTGTAAGGAACTAAAATTGGTAATTCCATCTAGACCACATATAACCCAAAGCATAAAAGTATCATACATCAAGAAGCTTTCTAAGTAGGTAAATAATTTCAAATTCATCCCTGGGGTGCAATATTTTACTATTCATTTTTTCTCTCACTGGTAGGTGACAAACCATACTTCAAACAAAGAAATATTTTTTCTGGTAATTAATTTATTCCTAACATAACCAGTACTGCATATCATAGTTGGAATATATATATATATATATATATATATATATATATATATATATATATATATATATATATATATATATATATATATATATATATATATATATATATATATATATATATATATATATATATATATATATATATTTGTGTGTGTGCATTTTAAATTTTAAATTTTAAATTAAGCTAAACTACTATGATTTCAATTCCACAAGAGTACATTTTTCCCTTGGTTCTGACTGCCTTCTGAAAAATAAAAACAGATTCTGCATAGGTCAAATGATATAAGCTTTATTAATTTGGTGAGATTATAGTGGGTATAGCCTCTCTTTAGGCCCAGGGTTCATGGAAGCTTCCCTTTGGATTCCAGACTCTTGGATGAGTCTATATTTTCTCTGAAAAAAAATTTAAGATGAAAATAAAGTATTGATGGAGACCATGTAAACACTGAAAGATACTTGATCTACTAAACACATATGTTCTAATATTTAGTTATCCAAACCATTACACATCCTTCATGGAACAGAAATGGTAATTCATGGCAGGGAATTTGGTGATGGCAGAAGAGATCCATTGTAATAGCTCAGAAAACCTGCATTCAATCCGTCTTCATCTCGTGTGTTTTTATATGTACTAGAATCCATATCTATCTATAAATAATTTAGAGTCATTTTACAGTTTCTGGAAATTCAGCAGTTAAGGATTGCTTACCTAGCTATAAGCCAGAACACCAGACCTCGCTCATGCAAGATGTCAAAATTTCTGAGGACATGGCTTTTTTAAAAAAAATGTTTTTTATATTTTATCTTTAAAAGTAGTGAAACTTGCTCCAGGAAGACTTTGAAATGTGTTGGAGTCTTCTTGGTCCTTTGGCTAAGAATTTTGAGTGTGTTGATGAAGGCTAAGCTAGGGGATTTCAAATTCAAAAAATGGAAATGGGAACAGTGAGTACTGCTGAGGTCATCAAGAAAAAATAATATATAAGTGATCATGATTTCCTCTCTGCTTCCCCAGACTCATTGTCTAACAATCAAGTCTTTCTCTTTGAGTAAGAAAAATACTTATTCTTCTTTTCAGTCCTTCGCACTCTGGTTGCTCAGACAATTTAGCAAATTGCTCTGTGGGGTACTTCCTCAATAATGTTCTATTGCTAATATTTCTGGGCACCTTATCCAATTGCATTGTGCTACAGTATTCTGAGGAGGCCTCTCCAGCCAACAGTACCAGTAAAATCTCGAGGCATTCCGGAGATACATCACCAGAAATTCGAAAAACCATGTCAAAGACCTCCCTAAAACCATTACAATGTTACAGATATGCAAGCCCTCAAATCAGGCAAACACAGAGACACACACAGACACAGACACACACACAGACACACACACACACACACACACACACACACACTTCTATTTAAAATATCATCCAATATATAGTAAAAAATGTGGGTTAACAAAATGAGGAAAAAAAGTTATCTTAAGGGTTTAATATGCCTTCTCGGCAAAAGAATGAACTGTTAGGGGCCGGAGAGGTGGCTTTTAGCAGTTAAGACAATTGTCTGGATTGTAGTAAGAATGAATTGTTGGCAGCTTTGCTGGTTGTGATTATTCTAAATTTTCTGCAAACTAAACTGGGGAGATGTTTCAGTGAGTGACAGAACATACTGTGTAATCTTAAGGACACAAGGATAATAACCTTGAAAAGCTAAGACATCCATTTTCTGATAGGGCAAGATGAGAAAATTAATTGTTTAGTGCCCCAAATCTGTCATGTTTAATCTCGATTGATATCTTGATGACATTTAATATCACTATGGAAACAAACACCTAGGCATACCTGTGAGAATATCTAGATTAAATTCATTGAGGTGGAAAGAATCAACGTAATTTTGGGTGCCTCCATCCCAGGACTAAGGGACAGCAGACTGAATGTAGAGAAAAAAGTGAGTCAAGAGGCAGCATTCATCTCTGTCCAGTTCTTGTCCATGGTCTGAATGTGGCCAGATATTACAGCTGTCTTTCTCATTATGAAGTACTATAACCCTTAGACAATAACATGAAAACAAAATCTTCCATTATTAATTTGCTTACTTTAGGTATTTGATCATAGCATCAAGAAAGGGAAAAATGCAACCCCATCATTCCAAATAAGCAAACCCAACTTTTAGATGGCAAGTCTAAATATATTACTGGTAACCAATTTTCAAATTGTGATGCAAATAAAGATCAGTACAGGATGATGCACTATCATACAATGCAGGAGAATAAGAAGGTAAGGAGAGGAGGATGGGGAAAAGAATGTAAGAGCCATGGTGGGGGAGAATATCCAGAGACATTGACCACCTCAGCAACAACTTGCAAAGAGGGAAGAAAAGAGAAAACCTGGCTACCTAGGGTGCAGTTCATAACCCACTAACCTATGGACAGATCCAGTATGCACACCAAGGAAGGAACCCAGTGGGTAAGAGTTGCCCATACAATGTACATACTTACTAATAATAAAGATATTTTAAAAAGAAGGTACACAGTGTTACAAGATGTTGCTGTATTGGATACAGAAAGAGGAAAAGTAGAAGAGTAGCAAGACCAGTGGACACAGAAACATATGCGCAGTTTTTTTACAGCATTATAAAAATGATAATGAGATGGTTAAGGTAAATGCACTGTGGTTATATAAGATGTTTTTTCTCAGAAGCTAAGCAAAGAGCCTATGAGAAGTATCTGAACTATTTTTGTAAATTTTCTATGAATATCTAGCTTACTTCAAGGTAAAAAGTGGATTTCTGAAACTCAAACAATAAAACAGCCATTTTTTGACAATATATGATATTTGTGAGTAAAGGTGAAAGTGATACAATTTCTACATAAAAAATTGAATTGAACCTTTCCAGACGGAGAAAAGTTCTGAGCAAAGACACAAAGTTTCTAGAATAATAGTAAAAATGTAAGACTAGAAGAATGTTAAGAAAGATACCATTGTGTTTGATAAACATGGGATAGACAAAATTGAATAAAATTCTATTTAATAGACTATAAGAAGTTATAAGATATACACATTAGAAGTAAGTTAGTCCTGAGGGAGAGAGGAAAATTTAAAAAATACACATTTATAAGTTGGTATGTGTGCCAAAATTGGACTATTGTCTTTATGTGCAGGTCTTGAATTATACAAAGAAAACCCACATACTGATACTGTTTTGTTTGAACCTTTCTACCCCACATGAAATGAGGATATTTTTAAATTAATATTAAGTCATATGTAAAATCCAAATGGAATCACTCACCACTTCATTTGGGTTACTTCTTCCTTTGGGGACTAATGTACAAAGCTAAGTGTGAACAAAATTGGCAGTTAAATCTCCCCCTTCCCAATAGACTGAAGACTGCTCTCACAAGACATAGCCCCAACTCCATGTGAATCCAAGCAATCCAGTAAGAAGGGCCCTCAGAGGAGTGGGGGCAGGGAGGAGGGCAATGATGGTACAACACATGATGTGTCCATACAAAGTTTCTACTTAATAATAACATAAAAGAATCTGGTTGGCTAAGATTTCTTATAGCTTCACTAAAGAAAACACTGATGAATTTGATTCCAGTTAAAGTGAGTAAGTTTAAACTCAAAGTTCATAAAATCCATATTTTCCTTGTAAGGACTGAGCTGGGGTTAGAATTTAGATAATTCCCAGAAAAGAATTCAATGTACCTCAAAATTTAAGCAGTAGTTAATTCTTGTCTATAAAGTCAAAGAATTAAAATCATAGACAACCAGGTATTAAGCTAAAATGGAAGATTTTATTTAAGGGAACACGGGGCGTTACAGAGTTCTCCAGTCACCAGTCTGGGGAGAACACATTGGGAGAGATTTTAATAAATCTGTACTGCGCAGAAAAACAAACAGAAGAAGGAAAGGTATCAGAGAGCCCCCATCATGTGAGGGAAAGGTTTATGTGGGAAAGAATCCTGAGCCCCCACCTCCACCCCAGCCCTTAGGGTGAGAGCCTTACCTGGAAAATAAAAGTCCTCTTTCTAGGATGCCATGTGCCTTTGTTCTAGGGAAGCTTTTTAAAACTTCAACCAGGTAAGGCAGAGAGATGGCTGATTGGTCTATACCCGACCAATCAGTTTTTGCATCTAGGTTTGAGCTCTGGCTAGAGACACCTCCCACTCAAGGGGAGGGAGTACATGGAGCTTGCCTAAATTGTCACATTCCTCATTATACTATTACTGACAACCTACTCCTAATTCTAAATGTACTACTTTTACAGTTTTTCAGAATGGAGATACTGTGTTCCCTCTAAATCAATATTTATAAAAATATTTCCACTAACTCTCTAAATAGATTTTACTTACATATTTATATCTCAATATTATCCCTTGTACCAGTCTATCCAGATGGAAACTATGATCCATTCTGACACCAAATAAGAAATAGTGTATTCAGATGTAATTGAATTTTTTTCCTTAGGACTTCTTAATTGGTTGGATAATAACGCATGGTTTGCCCACTAAATAATGTAACTCATTATGGACAATAAATATATATTTAAGAAAAAAAGATATTGGCCTGGCAGCACTCAAAAAATAAACTGAGCTTCTACAGAGTATTCCAAAATCTTGGAATCCCAGAGTATAAAATTGATTTTAATGTTTCCTAATCAGTGCAATTCAATTTACAGACCACCATGTGGAAATTTAGCATGCTTAATAAAGATAGCTTATTTCCATACCCTGAAGGTGCTGATACCTAACCCCCAATGTGTACTGCTTTGACTATAATGGTTAGCAGAAGTCTTGGCAGGAAAGGGGAGCAGTTGAAGAGGATCAGGATGTGTAACGTCATCACATTTAATTTTCACACTACTTAACAGAATGTATTCAAATCCACCCATTGGAAATCACCTAATATCTTCATTCTTCATGCACTCGCTAATTTAAGGAAGAATGAGTCACAGGAAAGAAGTGTATCAAAAAGTATCTTTAAACAAAGGAAACAATTTTCCTAAATGCTATTATAGTTGTCCTGGCTCTATTTCTAAGGATATTATTCTCAAAGAGTATCAGCCACACTCTTGCAATCTATGCTCAGCCCAATTGCTAATTGGATAAATGAATAAATAACCAGGTGACTGAATACAGTTCATTCTTTCAAAAGTCTTCATAGATGTGTTTAATCCAAGCTATTTCTCAGACTCTGATATTTGTGGACATACAAGACTAGCATTATAAAAAATTATTTACCCCTTAATTTATTTTGTTGTATTGGGGTTTGCAGGAGAAAGAAATAATAGGACATATATTTCATGAGTATACAAATGAAATGTTTTGTTAGCACTTTTAACTTAGAAACTAACAGATTTCAGTGGGTTCATTGTGCTACTGGGTATAATATATTTTCATTAGTCCATAAAGAAATTTGACTTAAGAAAATACAGGAAAGCTTATTTCTCTCATTGATTGGCTAAAGCACTTTGGTTTTAGACAACTTTTGGCTGTAGGACAAGCAATGTGACCACTATGACCCTCAGTTAATTATTACTCCCTAGGAAATATGCTTTCTACAACCATCCAGAGTCAAGAAAAGCTGGTCTGCTGTCTTGCCTACACATAGATATCAATAGATAAAATAGTATCAAATTTAAGGCATCTTAGATCTCGTGTTTAATTAATGTGTTAAAGATTTTAAAACACCTTTTGAAGAAAAAAATCCCAAAAGTAAAAGAAAGTCAGACACTCTTTTTAAATCCATGTCATTAATTTATTCATGCAAGGCCAAAATTGCAGTAAAAAAATTCTTATTAGGAGCCACAGGCATAAAACACTAGTAAAGATAAAAAGAAGAAAAAAAAAACTTACTAAATTTGATAGACAGCTCAGAAGGCAGTTGACCAATGGAGATTCGCTGTGCCTTTCTTATTACACTGTGGTATCTTGGCTACTTCCATTGGCAGGTATGACCAAACTGCTTTGCTCAGAACTGAGCCAAAGTTTCAAGTATGCTTTGTCCATGTATGTCTGGGGAGCACTACCATTAAAGTTTCTGGATGTATTTGCAGGCCCAGATCCTTTGCACTAGGCTGCATCCTGCAGAGATCTGCGGAGGCACTCAAGGACAGCTCTTAATCACTTCTGAGGGGAACACAGACCCCAAACATGCCGTAACCAACCCAGTCCAGGGGGGCAGGATTCCTTTCAGGAGTCCAATAATCATATTGCTCTATATAGGCTGTCATTCCTATGACTTACTAATTTGACTTGTTCAAAGCTTGGAAAAAGTTGTTTCATCACAGAGAAAACAATGATACAATGGTATAATTAGAAACACTTCTGAATCTTCACCCTACAGATTGTATTTTAACATGAAACAGTCAAATTGAAATAACTCTTCATCTTGTAGTATCCCCAAATTCCCACGTTACAAGTTATTTTATGGGAAAAATATGCTACACATCTAGTATGTTTCCTTTCACAGTGACCTATGATGCAAAATTATTGAAGGGGATTTGTACTGTGACAAAGTCAATGAGAATAATGGGAATTTCTTCTTCAGAAATGAAATAGATGTCTCATGTTATTCCACATTTTGGTAACTCAATTCTTTTGGGTATTAGATAATTTAAGTTTTTATTAGTTATGTTTCTGTAGCTTTGAGCAAAATATCTAAGGGAAAATTAGGGGGGAAAAGCTTAAAAAGAAGAATTTATGTTCACCCAAATTGGGCACAAGTTCACAGAGGTAGGAGTATGTGGAGGAGATTTTTGCCTTAGTCAGGAAACACAGTAAGAGTAAGAACGTGTCATTTAAACACTAGCGATCAATTTCACCCAGCAATGTTCAACATTCTAAAGATATCAGAAACATCAAAGCAAAACCATTAAAAAGTGAAAAAGTATTCCACACTTAAGCCTATGAAAGTTATTCCATATTCAAACCATAACAAATATGATTGGTAATTATTTATATTATGTTTACAAAACAAAGAAGAATAGCACAAAACCAGCCATCAGCATAGCATTGAACTTCATAACCTTTGAGTTTTATATACTCTAAAGACCTTTGTAATACATCTTTATAAGCTATAGGTAAATTTTAAGGAAATTTAGTGCTAACATTTGGGATTATTACTCAGAAAATGACATATTGCTAAAGGCATGACTGAATTTCACCACAAAGTCACAAAAGCCTTTTGGCTCTTAGTGGAAGTAAAGACTTGCCTACTTTAACTGATGCAGTGTAAAGACAAAATAATGATATTAATTTATATACTCTCGCTCCTACCACCTTGAGCTCCAAACATGATATTAGTCCTTATTTCAACGTGTTATAAATTATTAGTTCATATGCATATCAGCTCCATGTTCACATATTTTCCAGAGAAGAGTGAAAGTTAGGTAGTATGCCCTCTCATTAAAAAAGACATGAAGGATGTTTTGGGGAATTATGCGACCCACAATATTGCACTAATGCTCAGAAAATATTGGGAGTTTTCTCAATGATGTTTTTAAGGAGTTGATAATAAAAAAAGAAAACACAAATGTTTTCTTTCAGTAGCCAAGCACTGTTGCTCTAGTTATCGATAATAATTTTAATATGTGGATTATTTCTGATTAGTTGACACCAAAGACTTACAGTTATTATTAAACCACAATGGTCAAAAATATAAACCTTATTTTATTCCATTATTCTATTTTTAGTCCTCAAGAGCCTCTTTAGATCTGCTTCCTTATTTGTATCACAATGGGAAATAATGAATAACTCTTGAGTTCCGTGTGCTTAAACACTAGTCTTTTAATACATAATATAATCACCTTACCATTTTGCAATTCCTCACATGCTTCAGAATCTAAATATTTTTGAACAGTTTCCTTCATTTGTGTAATATATTATTCATTGTCTTATATTATTTCGCCAGTGAGTAGACAATGCTAAGATGTGACTATGGATACAAAGATATACATGAACCATTATTCTTATATTAAGAAATAATGTACTCCAGATTGAACCATCTAGGACCATGACCATCTTGAATCTGAGGATCTTTGTTGTGATCACCAAAGGAGACCCTCAGAGAATCTTAGTTAATGTTTTTTCACAGAAGAGGGAGACACGAGTTTTCTTCAGACTTAGGAAGTCCTCCTAAGTCTTCTCTGTTGTGAAGTTAGACAGGAGATTAAAGGTGGACTTCAATGTGGCCACTGCACCATGGTTATCTATCTGTTCCCCAGGGGTTCTCAGAGGTACAGGTATTGGGAATCTTCCATATTAGGAGTGATGACCTTCACAGTTATAATTACAAATAAGATGCCCAGGGGGCTTCTTGGTACTGTGTCATCCCTTAATACACCTTTTGTAAGAAACTACAATAAATTCATTGGTTCACCATCTGGGCTTTGGGTAAGTCCTTAACATGACCTCTTAATGTCCTCTCTATGTGGTTAAACAGATTGAAAATGCAGAGGCTAGGTTAAATACCCATTTAACTGGAAATTCTAAAGTAGTTCTATTTGACAAGGTTATATTTGTACAAAGTATTGGGACTCTACCTTCTTATTTTAATAAATTCAAAGTTGCATTCCACCCAAAGACTCTCTGAAGTGACTGACTCATCAAAATTTAAAACCATAACACATACCAAGCAACTTTTCTCCATAATAGCAAGCTCATTAAGATATCAGATTTTTTAATATATTTATATGTTTAATATAATCGCTCTGATGCTTCCTTTTATTTACAAGCAGAGAGTGATAGAGAGAAGAGAGACAGAGAGGATAGGTGCACTAGGGTCTCTAGCTGCTGCAAATGAGCTTCAGATGCCTTTGCCACTTTGTCCATCTGGATTTACATAGGTACTGTGGAATCGAACCTGAGTCATTAGGGTTTCCAGAAAAGTGCCTTAACCACTCGGCAATCTCCCCAGCCCAAAATAAATAAAACTTTTTAAAAAGAAATGACTTGGGCAATATGGCATGTTGTATTGTAGGGCTCCTCTCTTATCTTGAGACAGATAAAAACAGTTCAACTCTCCCCAAGAATATATGATTAAGAGTTAAACTCTGTTAAATACTGCTAAGAGTATATTCATGTTGGTGATAAAGATTTACTGTAATCACTCTGATGTTTACTTTTTCTTCAAATAAACAAACCAACTTCCATTCACAATGGCCCACCCATACAAAGTAAAAGCCCTTAGAGTAAACATTGTGAAGAATGTGAAAGAGCTCTACAATAAGACTTAGAAAACTGAGGAAAAAAAAACACAGGAAGATGATAAAAGATGGAAAGATCTCCAATGTCCATGGATTGACAGAATTAATGATGTTAAAATGGCTATATTATTTCAAGTGATCTACAGATTCAATGTAATCCCTATAAAATTATATTGACTTTCTTACCAGAAGGACAACAATCCTAACAAAATTTAAATAAGAACACAGAACCTTCCCCCATCCCAGCAGACAGGTAATTCAGAGCAAAAAGAAAAATGGTAGGGGTACCAAAACACACTAGAAAGAATTTCTTGTTGGATACTGCTAATGGGGACACAGAGGTCAGTCATAGGGTTAATGTAAGCAGAGTCCAGCTTGAAGCCCCAATATATACACGATAGGCACTTCACAGGCACTCTTTCCTTTGATCCTAGGCCTCTGAGCCCCTTGGCAGGAAACCCCATGTTCTCACCCCCACTGTGCCTTGACAATAGAGTCTAAGGTGAGATTTCCTTTGCCATGCCATTTGATATGGCCCTAAGGTCATGTCCACTTGGGCTAATCTATGCAAAACAGACATTCACAGGTTGCTGACCACTACCAATCACCCTTGCCCTTATATGCCCCTGCCTTTCCCCTTTTCCTTTATATAACCAAGAGTATTCCTACAATAAACGAGAAGCCTTTCTATCACACTGCCCGTCACTCTCTCTGGAGAGATGAGCTGAACACTAACACATGGGGAGATCCTCAAGAGGACTGTTCTCAGAAGCGCTCCCTCCCCTCCCTGCACTCCCTCACGGCCAGCTTCAGTCCCACGCCTCCTGCTAGACTTGGGAACCAGAAGCAGCCAGGCGGCAAAGCGTTTAAAACAAGAACTGGTGCCGTGAAGATACTATATAAGAATTTCTCACAATAATAGCATAATATTGCTGCCAGTTTTCTGGAGTTCTTTTCTTGGAACTCATACAAAATTCCCCATGAAGACATGCCACAAGGCAAGCTTAATGAAGTTTATTTATTTATTTATTTATTTATTTATTATTAATTTTTTTAAGAAAATAATTCAGAAAGCTCCCAAGCTGAATAGCATTCAATCAGGATGCTATGCAGTAACCTGAATTAGGGGTAAGATGTAAGAAGGGATTTACCTTAAGGAATGTAAATTAGATATCAAGTTTCAAGTGAATTGGGTTCATTTCTTTGCATGTATGTGTGTTTTCATAATAGGCTGATGGTTTAGACAATGATTTGGTTACTTTGAATGTGGGCGTGAGTTTCTGATGGTCTGATTATATAGACAAATAATAAGTTACTTGACAGGAACTTGAAGACTGCATAATAGTTAAAGTCATTGCTTGTAAAGTCTGCTATTCCAAGTTTGAGCCCCTAATATCCACGTAAAGACAGATACTCAGAGTAGGCCGTGCATCTGGAGTTCATTGGTAGGGGAAGACATCCGGGTGTTCTCTATCTCTCTCTTTCTCTCTCTCCTTGTACATAAATAAATACTTAAACTAATAACCTTCTCCATTGTCACATAAATGAATCAAGCAATGTTTTACAAGTGTGGAAGTTTTTCCATAACTCGAATCGAGCTACTAAGAATGAATCTTCCTTTTCAATTTTTCTTTGTCTGTGTATATGTGTGAAATTATATAATTTATATATATATATATATATATATATATATATATATATATATATATATATATATATATGTGTGTGTGTGTGTGTGTGTGTATGGTATATGCATGAGTGCGTGCAGATACACATGCTCTACAAACACATGTGCAAAAGCCAGATTTCATGTCTTCTTATCTTCCTCTCCTAACCTAATGCCCTGAAAAAGAGTCTCCAAGTCCAGCAGCCCCCAGGGTAAAATTTTGACGTGGACATAAGGGATTTCCTAGATGTTTTCTACCCAGCTAGAGAACACAGCAATGAATAAGAGACACTGCCCCCGAAAACATGGAAGATGAAACCCATGATACGCCAGGTTGTCCTCTCACTCCCATACATGCATGGGCTACACACACACATAATTGCATGTTCATACACATGAATGTAAAAAACTTAAAAGTACTATATCTGAGAAAGGACACAATATTTTATGGTTTGGTATCCCTGAATATTGACTTGCTGCTCATGTTAAATCTTGAACGCTTTCATGATGCCAACCTTGCATGTGTTGTTCATTAATCATTTGCTCCTCTTATTTCTTAGCATGAAACCCAATAAATCATAGTGACCACATGATAAAAAAATACTAGGCATTCTCTCTCTCACAAACATGCATTTCTTAGTTATTATTGAGAACATATCCTCAGTCAACAAAAGGGGAGAAAATAGCCCACAACATCACACTTCCAATTCAAAGTAGGGCAATGTGACATTCCGTTTATCACCATGGACCTCAAGTCCTCAATCAGAAGTGTAAGTTAAAATCAGAAGATCCAATCACTTCTTGAATCTCTTCGTGACTTCCAAATATAGCTAAGGTCTGCACAAATTAATTTTTGATTAATGACTAAGCCTCTGAAATGACTATCATCTTGAGTAGGAACAACAATAATAAAAAAAATTTAAAAAACACGAATACAATACATAAAAACTGTATATTTCAGTGTTTATCTCCCTGTTCTAGTTTTCTGTAAAAAAAAAAAAAGAGAGAGAGAGACAGAAAGAGTTGCCAGAGAAACCTCATGCTAAACAAAAATTGCTGTCAAATGTCATCATTAAAGTGAGCTAACATCACCCATGGGACCCCTCTTTGGATTCTCTATTCATTATTTCCTAAATCTGCAAAGCTATCATTTCCAGGGCATCTTTTAAGTACTGACAAAGACAGAAACAATCATAATTTGTAAGAGTGTCAGTGAAAACTACTCCCCCCTCCCAAAACGTGTCTTTCAGAAGGAAAGAAAAAATTACAGTGTAAATTTCCCATCATTTTCTCAAGAACCTGAAATGATACAGATTTTCTTATCATTAGCTTTCAAAAGAAGAGAAAATATTTTGAAACTCAGTTTAAGCAACCTCTTTCATCACTAAAAGCGAGAATTACCTATTGATGTATAACAAAGGAAAAGACCCAAGGAATTTTTTTCTTATTTCATGAATTTCCTCTGTGGCCAGAATTGTCTGTGGAAAATGCTGAGCTTGCTGAACAGTATGTATTAAAACTCTGAGATATAAAGCAGTCTGACGTGGCCCTCAAGAAAAGTTCAGAACAGGGAAAAAGAAAAGCCAAGGAAGATTGTGTTGTTTCCTTTCTTTGATCAAATGTTCTATAGCTTGGAAATGAAGGAGGTGACAGGGTGGCAGAGACAGACAAAGTATTGTTAGGATACAGACTTTGAAGGCAAATTCAGAGTGCAGGTGAACAGGCTCCTATTTTATATTTCACTTCATCTGAGCTTTTTAATTGAATGATTAATTAATTAATTTACAAGCAAAGAATGAGGAACAGAGGAGTAAGAAGGAAATGGGCTTACCAGAGCCTCTTGCCAGTACAAACAAGCTCCAGATGCATGTGCTCCTTTGTGCATCTGGCTTTATGTTCCTAGGTCATTAGACTTTGCAGGTAAGTGTCTTAATCATTGAGCCCTCTCTCCAGTCCAAAGAAAATCTAACATTTACATATAATTTTAGTTCATTTTAATTTCAAAAATAAAGCCTGGGTCTAGGAGTCTGGGATGCTGAGTCACGAAGTCTGCAGATTCTGTGATCAGGACCAGCCTGGGCTACTTGAAACCCTAACTCAGGAAAATAATAATATTAATAATAATAATAATTTTAAAAGTTAAGGATAAACCTCAGTGGTAGAAATTTTGAATAGACTAAGAATAAGGCTTTGAGTCCCATTCCCAGAACCATATTAATAATAATAATGACAATTATAAATATGATTATTAGGATGGCTAATTTTATATTGAACATATATAATGGTACTGATCTAAAAACTAGAAAGTGCTTAATGACCAATATTATCTACTAATATCGTCACATCATGGCTAAAATTCATACTACAGGTAAGGCTATCAAAATATCCCCCTTCCATCATTTTAAATACCATAATGTTTAAAAGACTAAACTATTTCAAAGAGTAAAACTACCCTACAAACTCATTACATTTTACTTCTCTATGGCAATGTACTGAGTCAACATCAATGACAAAATAGAATGCATTTTTGTAAATAATGTCTTTGTGGGAATGTGAAACAATTAATATAAATCAGTGTAATAAAATATCCTTCAAATTCTCTGTCATTATCAAAGATTTCAGTGTAGAATATTTCAGATAATTGAAAAGCATAGTTGTGCTAATATTATTTTTCTGTGGACACCTCAGTGGCTCAGGAATTCTGTCTTCCTTCACCTCTGTCCTGGTGAGCTCAAATTCTGAAGCCCTGAGTCTCAACACTCTTGCCTGAGAGAGGAATACTAAATATCCCATATTATACATTAAATTTGGGAATTTTCAAAACTCTTACAATATTTTTTATTTAGGTAAGCAGAGAGATAGAAGAGAGACAGACAGACAGAATGGGCATGTCAGGGACTACACCCTCTGTAAATGAACTCTGAATGCATGTGTCACTTTGTGCACCTGGCTGTTATGTGGGTACTAAGGAATCAAACCTAGGTTGTTACATTTTGCATTTCAAAAGACTTAACTGCTGAGCCATCTCTCTAGACCCATGCCTAGTTTTAACAGGGTCATTTTAAAGGGATAAAATTGCAAAAACTGAAGGTTGGGAGAACTTGGAATTGTGAATCATTCTTTTTATTTGTTTAATAATTTTGAAAAATGTGATATTGAAATTCCTAGTTAGAATTACTTTTTTATTTCTGATTTTGTTAAGTTTCATATGTCTTATTGTTTTACTCTAGTATTAAATAGTAAGAGACATGGTTAGTGTGTGCTTCCCAAGAGAATATATTTCTGCCAAATGACTTATTTTCAAAACTATTTTTAAATTCTAATAAGCATGGGCCATACTGAAATATTTCCTATTGTATACAATGTATTTAATGGTTACATGTTTGTGATTTAAGTTTCAAACTGTAAGAAAGTAAATGAAATATATCAAAATATCCCTATACTTTTAATAGCCACTTCATGCTTCTGTCTCACTCATTATAAATTCCAAGGGAACAATTTAAACCACATAAAATACATTTAATGTAGTTATTCCTTATTGTGTTTATTTCAGAGAGCTGTTATGAATTTTTCCAAGTGCTTAATATTGTCAATAATAAACACACTCTTTTAAAAGGTTTATTTTTAAGCTACGGTTATTGCAAGTCAGTTAAATGCCAATAAGAGGCAGATAAATATAGCTATGAATATGGAGAGGAATATAAAATAGTATTAAAAAGAAAACTGAGCTTTCTTAGTGGAAATATTATTGATTTCATTCTTTTATATACATTTCCAAATACGATTTTTCAAAAGATTACTTTCTTGATAAAATCTAATTTTTATTTGGACAGAGAAAAAGCTGTTTTGGGGGACATACAATACCACACCATCGCTTTACATTATGCCAGTTCTTATATTGGTATGTTGCTGGGGAAAAAATCAATGGCATTAACCAACACCTTATGATAGTTTCATTAAAAATAACCTCTGTGGTCTGGTATTGTGCTTTTCCAAAGTCAAAAGAAAAGAGCACTTTTATTTATTTACATTTCGTTGTTTAAGTTGGTTGACCAGCTACCAGCATCAATTAAATTCATAGCTGGATACATTCACCCTCTAGAGGAATCAAAATGTGGTATTGCACACCCTTCTTTATATCTAAGTGGAGGATTTTTGTTGTTTTTGTTATGCTTTGCTTATTTGTTGTTGTTTAGTGATTTTTTTTAAATGCTGACCTAAAACTTACTCTGTTCCCAGGTGGCTTTGACCTCACCTTGATCCTCCTGATTTGGACTCACATGTGATGTGATTAAAGCTGTAGGTCACAATATCTGTGGAAGTATCTTAATTGCTTAATATTTGATATATTTATATTCATATATCACAGTCTTTTATGCACATGATAAATTTGAAAACCAAATAAAACATTTTTATGTTTTAAATAAGCAATGATGATAAATATATTTTCTTAAAGTTTATTTATTTTTCTATTCCTAATGAATATCTCTTTTTTCTTCAACTACAGTGAGATGTTATTGTCAAACACATAATGCCTTCTAGTATTATTCTAGCAGGAATAGTAAACCCATGTTAAATTATATCTAGCAATTAAATAGGGGTGTGGACTCTATTAATGTGAAATGCATCAGCATAGAAAATGACTAGTAAATGGTACAAAGAAATATACAATACAAATTATAAATAATATCAGAGAAAGTAAAGCTATACCACATGACCATAAAATCAGACTATTTAGACTACAAGATAGAAAGAGTAGGAGGGAAAATCTCTCAGAAAGAGATTTTGATGCTACTTTCGTATAAAACACAAAAGATAGCTAGAAAAATCAGAAATTTTGGCCCCTCAGAAAAACAGACTGTGGGGAATACAATTCCTAGAAAAATCACAAGTGACCCATACACACAGCAGTTTGTGAATGATCTGTGAAATACCCTGAGCCAATGAGGATGGTGATTATATTTTTATCTCTCCTCAAAGAGGAATGTGAATCACACAGACTTTTGTTTTTCATTGTGCAGCCTACATTTTTTAAAGAGCAATATCATATAGAAACGTTTCTTGTTCACCTCCTCTGTTGGGGTGAACCTTTCTGCCATGGCATTCCTTCACAAGAATAGAAGCATCTCCAGAATCTAAGCCACTTTCAGGGACCTTTGCCTTCCCATGATGCATTGCAGACATGCAGTTGTGTGGTGCATGCAGTAAAATACTCATCTAAGAAACAGTAAGGAATCGAAGGAAACTGAATTTACTGGATTTTTATTTGTTGTTGTTTTGATTTTTGTATGATTTTTTTTATTTCCTTCTGCCTGTGTTCCTTAGCTCCTCAGAGATACCATCTCCAGATATGGTCTGTATGGAGTCACCTACATTTCTGTAGGTGTGATCAGAGAAAGTGACCAACATGGCCACAGTCAAGTCATATTCCCCATTCTTTCCCTTATGCATAGCTCTCTCATTCACATGACTTACTTTGCAGTCCCAAATGTCCCACCAGTTCATTTCTGAGAAAAATTCTGTCATCCAGTGAAATAATACTCATTTAAAAACACTCTGAACTAAAATCAACAACTCAAGAATAGCCTATTGGTGATAAGAAGAGGAAAACATCTTATTGGCAGGATGAGCAAGTTTGTGAAAAGTCAGGGGATAAACAGAGAGCTGGGCCATCCTGCGGGGAATAATGAGAATGACAGTTTGGATAGATGAACTACATACAGCTGAATGAAGACAAGAAAAGGACCCCAGGTAAGTCTTGGCTGGAGATACAAAGTTGCACATGATATATGTACAAGGCACCCAGCCATCAAGACACCTGATATGCTTGAAGGAACTCAGGACCATGTTCCAGTCAGCCACCAAGGAAGACCCACTCTTGTTCATTTTGGTTTTGTTCCTTTTAAGAGAGTCACATGTATCCAAGGTTGCCCTTGAACTCTATGCCTAGGATATAATTAAGGATCCCTGCCAACACCCTTCAAACCCTTAACTGTTTTCACACCCTGGTCCTGCTTTGCATGGATCGTTCAAACCCAGTGATTAAGGGAAACATATTCTGAGAGATGAAGTTTCTTCTGATAGGAAACTTTAATTCAAGGATGTTCCACTGGCATCATCAAGACTTTGCTAGAACTGCACCACAGTCTACAATTCCACTGGGCCACATAGAGGTCAGACGAGCCTACAGCCAGCTCTCAGCTCAAGTCTTCCATCTAATGATATGATACCTCAAGGGGTTTCTGACAAGTTTACATCTACGGTGAGAACTCTGCTTGGAGGACATGAAGTGATGGTGAGATGCCACTTAGACATTTAAGGTATTTCAGAGATCTTTTTCTATCAAACAGAAAGACAGAAAAGATGTCTGGAGGAAATCAATGAATTTACTAACAATACTAATCGACCCTACATTGAATTTCATATCTGGTATTATCAAATATTATGTTTTAAATTATTTTATTTATTCATTTTCAAGGAGAGAGAGAGAGAGAGAGAGAGAGAGAGAGAGAGAGAGAGAGAGAGAGAGAACGAACCAGGGCCACCATCTTGTGGGTCTAGCATATGTGGGTACAGGGGAATTGAACCCTAGGGCATTAGGCACCAGAGGCAAGTGCCTTAACCACTGAGCAATATCTCCAGCCCTCAAATACTACTTTTTAAATTAATATTTTTATTTGAATGATTAGATACATTGTATGAGAAAATATTGTGAAGGTGCCCCCATTTCTCTCCTCTCTGTCCCTTATCCACTTGGGTCCCTCCTCAGTATGCATACTGGATCTGTCCATAGGTTAGGGGGTTATGAACTGCATCAGAGGAAGCCAGGTTTTTTTTTGCTCCCCCCTTTATGTATTATTACTGAGGGGGGTAGTGTCTCTGCCTCACCATGGCTCTTACATTCTTTCCGCCCCCTCTTCTGCTCAGTTCCCTGAGTCATGGTGGGTGAGTATTAAGGCTGCTTTATTGTTGAGGTCTTAGTGGCCTCTGTACTTCTGCTTTAGGTTGTGATGAAAATCGTTGGTGTCTGTCTGGCTTGTCCTGTGTTGACTGATTGACTGTGATGAGCACTTCTTGACTTGCTGGTCTCTTCCATAGAGCAGTGTGTCAGGAGGCAAATTGTATCCTATAGCTAAAAGGGATATCTATGCCATATCTAAGAATACACACTACAGTATCTTTTGAAGGTCAGGCGTGATTTTTATCACTTCAATAACCAAAACATCAATGAGCAGCGAACCAAAACACAACATTGAAATTTACCCATCATTGTCAGAGTTAAAATTCTACAAAAGATCAATAATTACACATTTCACATTTCCACATATTTAGGTAACATTTTAAAAGAAAAAAGATTAGGATGCATGATTATATTGATTTAGAACCAATATATATTACTTATATATACACTGTTACATTTCAGAGTCATTCCCAAGAAGTATAGGGATTTATAATTTATACAGTTTATAAATTGTAATTTATAACTTAATTTAATTTTGTAGTCAGCATAGAGAGATTTAGGTATCCTTCCTTCTGGTACTTTCCAATACAATTGGTTTTATTTGATTCTCAGACCTTCCTACTATCTCAGATGCGCCCCTCCCCCTCCCAATATCCTCCTTGATCAATTTACAGGTCACATGTATCTTTGCCCTCTATGTCAGCCTCCACCCATTTTCCTGATCATGTCTTTTCCCTTGCTCATGGTTACCATTCTTACCTTTGCAGGTTACATCCATGATTGCATTACATTAATAAGTAATCAACAAACTGATAATCTTGAGTGGATAGCTATAGGAATTAGGTGCCAGTGATCAAAATATTTGTAACATGTTTACTTTTTTTAAGAGCAATATTATCTTGACAAGAACAAATCGTAGATACAACAGTGAGGCCAACTGCTTACCTCCTAATTATTACCTAATATGCTTTGTTGGATATTATGTCACATCTTCACAGTGTTAGCTGTTTTGCTCAACCATCAACTGCTAGTCTTGTGAGAACCAAATTATTATGATGCAATGATTCTTGTGATTTCAGTCTGAAATTTTTCTCAGCTGGTGGTTATTCCTTAGAGGAAAAGAATAAATTACTTTAATTTTTTTTTTACTCTTTCAAAATTTATCTGCATGTTTATTGCTTGATTTACAAGCAGTACCTATGTCTTAAGTTTATCAAAATAATTAAATTATATTAAATTCCAACAGTGCAGAAATGATCTTGCAATGGGAGATTATGCTTTAGAAAAATCAAATGTCTAATGTCAGATGCTGCCTTCCATCTTCAGTACATAGATGCCAGGTCACAGGCATTGCAAACCCTCCTCCCCCTTAGTCCTATATATTTCTCCCACAGAAGCACAATTGTGGACCTGGGGCTTCCATCGGCTCAAGATTTTTCAAAGGAACAGTTATCACATTTTACAGTAGCTCAGACAGTAGAAATTTGCTTTTTTCAGTTTTGTTTGAAACATACATTTTTTACCAACTGTAGATGGAATTCAAACCTTAGGGGGTGCAAACTCATTTCTTGGTTTGGAATCTGCATTACACATGTTTTTGAAATATACAAAAATCATTTTCTCTACAGCTCAGGGATGTCCACAAGGCTCCTAACCAAACCCAGCTAAGAACAGAGGTATATCTGAATAGTTTATTGCTGCTATTCCTTCCATTGTGATAGTCAGATATGGTCTCAGAGCCTTAGATAAATTTCAGTACCACAGACCATATGGTATGCTTTCTTGCATTTCTTTTCAATTTCAAAACATCACTGAGAGAAAACTTGAGAACTTTTCATCTTAATTTTATACATAAACGTTTCAAGATTTCTTTTTTACAAAAATAGCATTTTCTATATCACCCTGTATTGTTGGTATTTTAAATTACCAATAAATACTTTCAAGATGTACATTCAAATTTCTTAAATCATCACAATTAGATTTTAACATAAATATTGTCAGAGTTGTCTACAGCTATAGAGACATGGTGTTTGCAAAAATAAAGTTGCACAAAAAAGTAGGGATTACTATCAAAAATATGCAAAATCAATGCATCCCTCAATATTTAAGAATAGAATTTGTTTAGTTGGTTTCCTATCAGTCTTCTCAGCTCCCTGGAAACATGGAAGGCTTTTGCCCCATAAGAACTCTGATGTCAGCATTGTGGTTGTCACCAAATGAGCAGCTTCCAAAGGCCCCAAATCTAGTCTGCTGTTATGTAGTTATATGAGGGCTGCTTCCTGGAAAATCCCCGTCATAGATGCCTCTCGCATTGAACTGACTCACAGGTTACTCATAGCAATATTAAAGCCACTTACCAAGTCCATCACAGGAGATAATCAATAATAACTGAACTTTCCAACTTCCAATTTATAGCTATTTTAAAAATATACATTTTGATGCTATTTTTTTTTGTCTGTTCACTGCTGTTTTCTTGAGGAGAAACTTACTCTGTAATTAAGGCTAGGGTAAAACTCACTCTGTAGTCCAAGCTAATCTGAAACTCATGGCAACCCTCCTGCCTCAGCCTCCCAGGTCTGGGATCACAGACTTAAGCTACCATACCCAGATACATTTTGATTCTTTTATATTCACATTTTATTTGATTAATATGTTTTTAACATCAATAATATTGTCTCACCTTCCCCCTTTATATAAATAGAACATAAACAGCTAAAATTCTCTCACTTCAAAATATATTTAGAACTGCTTATTAGTTGAAGTTATTATACACCTTGGTCATCTTCAGATTTACACAGTGTAGTAATATTGGAATCCACCTACCCATAACATAAGTACATACTTAAATCTATGAAGGGAATGCTGAGACCTGAGATGAGAAGATCCAGAATGTGAAGATGAATTAACACTAAGAGAGCCCAGGATTCTAGTCCTATTCCCAAGGTGATTTTTCAATGAGACTACAGTCTGGACAGCCTACATTTCTAGACAATATGACCAATCAATGAGTCCACACACAGATACTCAAATACATGTTCCTCTTAGCCCACACATAGATCTCCCTGACTCCTAAGACAGAGGGAGATATGGTTAAAACTGTCAAGTGCACATGCTGACCCAAGGTTCCTTCTTATCCTCCCCTTTCAAAGAACACAGTTCCACAGGCCTGAGTGAAAGGAGAATAAGATTAATGATCTTGACCCTTATGGGACAATGAGTTCATAAGAAGAAAGTCTTCACTGAAGTTGTTCTAACTCATTTTTATCTTCTAAAATTTGGAATATATATGATACAGCAGCAATGATGGGTCTTTGTAGTCATTCAGAGTCAATTGAAATGCAGAAATCTTGCAAGCCAAAGGTGATGCCAACAGCATATTTGCACAAGCAAAAGGTGCAGTCACACAAAAGAGTATTACATGTCTCTGCTCTTTGTAAAGAAGAAATGGAAAATGGAAAAGAGATTTACAATTTTCAAAATCAGTAGAAATTGCATTTTGGAAACTTTTAACATTAGAATAAGTTTCACATGTGCAAAATATAGCAGAGCTATTTTACTTATTGCTACCATTTCTTATTAGTATACTTCTGACAGATAAGTGAAACTATGTGCTGAGACCTCAACTAAAGCCTCTAGTTTCTTCTCAGACTTTCTTCATGCTTTCTTAATTTATTTATTTTTCTTTATTTTAGAATCTCATTCTGGATGTCACGTTTCATTTTGTTGGAACTTTCTGTCTTTTGGAGACTCTTTACTGCTGTTTTTGTTTTGGAATAGACTGACAAAATAGTTCGTATTTATTCTGTAAAACATGTTTGAAAGTATTTGCACTTATGGAGAAGCCAAAGCCCGGTGGAGGCAATCAGCAGCATTTAACTTGGCCAAAAATACACTCATCCAGGGGAAGTCCTTGACTGGAATTGGGACTTCAGGGTGAAATGCACTGGGAACCAAAAACTTGGGATCCCAAAGAGAAATTCACTTTACAAGAGTTTTACAAAGAGGCTACTAACAATAAAATCTAGACAATTCAGGAAAGTGTATATCAGTTAACCTATACTGATATCACTCTCCGATGTAGATTCTGCTTGTATTTTTCAGAAGGCAGCGAGAGAACTGTGCTCTTTCCAACACTACCAATGAGCCACAGGCTGATACCTGGCATCCTGGCAAGAGATGAGCTACCCCAGACCTACATGACCGACTGGGAACCCTGCAGAGAGTGGTGGGATAAGCAAGAGACCCGTAACCACAGCCAATCAGTCAGCCCAGGATAAGACAGCGAGACATACACTAATGACCTTCAAAGCAACCTAAAGCAGAAATACAGAAGCCACTAGGACCTCAAGAATAAAGCAACCTTAATACTCACTGACCATGAGACAGGGAACTGAGCAGAAGAAGGGGTGGAAAGACTGTAAGAGCCATGGTGGAGGAGAATGTCCAGAGACATGGCGTCCTTCAGTAACAACATACAAAGGGGGTTGGAACCTGGTTGACCTCTAGGCTATCCACAACCCCCTAGCCCATGGACTGATCCAGTCTGCCCACGGAGGAGGATACCTAGATGACTGGGGACAGGGCAGAAGGAAATCGGGGAATTGGGGACATCATCACATTATTTGCTCATTCAGTGAATCTAATATCTAATTATGTATAATAAAAAAAGAAAGTATTTGCAATTAGTGGAATGAGTAAATCTGACTATATATAGTCATATATATATATATATATATGTGTGTGTATACATATATATGCATATGTATATATGTATGTATGCATATGTATATGTATATATGTATGCATATATGCATATATTTATGTATGTATATATTATATGTGTATGTACACACACACACACACACACACATATATATATATATATATATATATATATATATATATATATATATATATATGGACCATGGTGAAGCACTGAGTTACTATCAGAGATCCTTGCCTCACATGCTAAATTTGAATTCTATTACTAACAGAATATTTGCATGCCCCTCTTCCGTCTTTTACTCTGTCACAGTTTGATCCAGGTGTCCCCCACAAACAAATGAATGTGTTCTGGGTAATCGATCCTCAGCTGATGGCAATTTGGAATTTACAACCTTGATGGAGCTGTGTTGTTGGCGGTAGGCTTATGGGGTTATAAGCCAGCTTCCCATTGCCCTGCCACTGTTTCCAGTGCTGTGGCAGAGGTGATGTCCACCCCTCTACTCCTGCCATCATTTCCCCTGCTGGGATGTAGTCTACCCTCAGGTCTGTAAGCCAAATAAACCCTTTCCTCCACAAGCCACTTTTGTTTGGGTTCTTTCTGTGCAGCAACTAAAAACTGACCGCAACACACTCATATTATGTAAACATGAAAAATGGCAAATACATTTCAGTTTAGGGACATTCTTCAAAAATTGATTAGTTCTTCTGAAAAATGCCAAGATTATTTAAAATTTCTTTTCATCAAAAAACAATAATAATATAAGGGAATATATACTCATATATATAAATGCAATATATGTACACACACATATATATGTGTGTGTCATATTTATATATGTATACATGTACACAGCTTAATATTTCCAGAAAATAAAATGTGAAGACACTATGCTAAAGTACAATCTATGCTATGTAAACCTGTCACAGTTATGTAACTTATAACTCAATAACAGAAAGAAGAACCACTCTATTTCCAAATGGTTAAACTGATTTTCCTGATATACCTTTTGTATTTCTTGAAAAATACCTTTCCCATGATGCACACTCATTCTTTTGCATTTAAGTAGGCCTTTTCATCAGGACCCTTGAGCAAGAGCAGAAGGTTTTGCTAAAGATGTATGCTTCAGAGTAATTATATACATAAAAGTTAGTAGAATGCAAAATAGAATCAACACATATTAGGATTGTTTTTAGTTGTAAATTATAGTACATTTGTTTACTCAAAATGTGAGTTTGAACTTGTAAAATTTAAACTATTTCCAAAAGTGGATTACCTCCAGGAGCCATTTATAAATTCAAAATATCATCTACCATCACCTCCAGAAATCTCTTCCACCATCATTTTTAGTTAGTGACACATTATGATTTTTTAGTACCCAATCTTAAAATGAAATGGTTTTCTTTATGTTTAATTCTTGCCATGTTTGAGAGTTTAGTACTTTATTCGTCTACATGATTTGTTTTCACTTTAGTATTTCTACTCAACTTTATCTAGTTTGATAGGATTTGCTCATTTTATCATTGGGGATAAGCATACTATTTACCACTACTAATTAGTAAGGTTTCTGACTGTACTGATTTTTCTTCCGGTTT
>PVHP010019164.1:0-32210 GCA_004024765.1 Zapus hudsonius
CACACACACACACACACACACACACACACACTCCAACAAGCCACAAAGTTAATATAGAACAAGGTGATGGTGTGGTAAGCTGGGAGAGCTCTGGCATCTGAATGACCCTTGATTCAACAACTTCAGCAAGTCATTAACCTTTTTGTTCAATTTCCTCATCTTCAAAATAGGAATAATAACACATGTCTGACATTCTTTGGAATGCTGAACTAGCTTAATCCTCACAGCACCCCTACAATGCAGGCACCAGTAATCATACACATTTTACAGATTAGGAAATTAAGGCTCAGATGGATTGCATAATTTGATTAAGGCAATATTCTGCTTCCAAGTGGTACAGTCAACATTTAGACTGAGACAGCTGATTTCCTACAAAGCTGGGGATCTAAAGGAGGCCCTTCAAGGGTTGAAGCAAGGCCATGGGGAACTTGAGATGAACTTCACTAAAAACCCCAATGCAAAATGCAAATCCTACTCAAAACTGATCCTAAACTTGATCCTAATTCCAAACCCAACCCATTCAAATACTCAGTCTTAACCTTCATTCTCAACCAAACTCCACTCTCACCTATATTTAAACCTAACCTCACCCTGACCCAAAATCCATCACTCAAATTTAACCTTAAATTTATCTCCATTTATGAGCTGAAGCCCATAGCTTAGTGGTTGGAGCTCTATGTCCATCCAAACCCTACTTTGCTTAGAAACACACTCACAAATACCACCCTAATTGTTACTCCTCAGAACAAAACCTAAGCATCCCCTGACTCTCCCTAAGTGTGTGTGCTTTCCTTCCTTCCTTCCTTCAAAAAGAATGATGGGATCAAGAAGGAAGCTGCTATGATTTCCCTAGTTCCCCTTCCTGACTCTGTTTCTCCACACAGACACCATCCCAGAGCCCAGTGCAGCCAATGGGACAGGCCCTGGTCCCGAATGGGGGTTGTGTCCTGGGCCTCCAGCCATGGGGGATGATATCAGCGGGGTATCAGGCCTGGGGACCCCTAGGCGAAGAACACAGCACAACAAGCATAAGACAGTGGCAGTTGGCAGTGCCCAGCGGTCACCCCGGGCACTCTTCTGCCTCACCCTGGCCAATCCCCTTCGACAGTCCTGCATCAGCATCGTGGAATGGAAGTATCCTGGGAAGCTTGAGGATAAGCATTAATAGGATACAAAGAACCAACGATTAAGTCAGGATAGGAACAGAGGAAGGCTGAGTTCATCAGTGACTAGGGGTCAAATACAAGAAAAAGTTTACTGGGCTATGGGTATAGCTCATTCCAGAGTGCTTACTTAGCATATGAGATGCCCTGAGTTTGATCTGCAGCACTTTTTCTTAGAAGGAGGATCAAGAATCAATTAGAGGGCTAGTCCAGCAAAGAAAGGTCACTGGAGTCAGCAGTCAAGTACTAAGGCCGGCATGGTTGCATATGCCTGTAGTCCTTGAATTTGGGAAGCTGAGACAACAGGATTGAAAGTTCAAGGCTAGGTTAGGCTATATAGCATGACACTGTCTCAAAAAGGGTTGGACAAGAGATGCAGCTAAGTTGGTAAGGTGTTTGCCTGCCATATAAGAAGCCCCGGGCTGGATCCCCAGCACCTCATAAACCAGGCTTGGTGGTGCATACCTGTAATCCCAGCATTTGGGAGGGAGTGGCAGAAGGAGCAGAAGTTCAACGTAATCTCAGCTAATTAGCAAGTAGTAGGCCAACCTAGCCTACATGAGACCCTATCTCAAAAGAAAAAAAAATCAAAGCAACAGTTGGGGATGATAAAAGTTGGGGATAATAATGGTTGAGAGGGAGGAGTCAATGGTCAAGGCCTTCTTAGTCTGCTTGGAGGAGTTGACTTCTTGAATTCAAGAGTCAGTGTTGGGTGGGGAAGGGTTCCAAGGCCACTCTACCAGGGTCCTTGACTGTGTCCACCTGAGGCCTTTTGACATCCTCATCCTGCTGACCATCTTTGCCAACTGTGTGGCCCTGGGAGTCTACATCCCCTTCCCTGAGGATGACTCCAACACTGCCAACCACAACTTGGTGAGGACCATCCCATCCCCATCCAGATTGCAGCTTCATTAAAGTCATACCCCAAGCCATCACACCAAACCCCATCCCTCTTGAACCCACCCTGCTCCACCTAAACAAAGCCAGCCTTGCTTTATAGACGACCTTGTCTGACCCTGCCCCCAAATAACTCCCTGACTTTCTGCTCTCCCTCCCCACCCCTTTCTGCCCCCAGGAGCAGGTGGAATATGTATTCTTGGTAATTTTCACTGTGGAGACAGTGCTCAAGATAGTGGCCTATGGGCTGGTGCTTCACCCCAGTGCCTACATTCGCAATGGCTGGAACCTACTGGACTTCATCATCGTCGTGGTGGGGTATGCATCTTGGGGGAAGGGACACCCCACCCTAGTTCGCATTCCTACCTCCAGGCCTACTGAATTCAGGGGCTCAAGGAAGTGATTGCTTCAAAGGGCCCCTATTCAGACAGACAGACAGGCAGCCAGACATATTGGGGTTTTTTGTTGTTGTTTGTTTGGTTGGTTTTTTTTTGTTGTTGTTGTTTTTTTTACCATAGGATATCACTCTAAGCCAGACCAGACTAGCCTCTAACTCTTGGTGTTTCTCTGACCTCAACTGTTAGTATTAAAGCTTGAGCCATGCCTGGCTAAATACTAACACGTTTAATGCCACTTGCTTCCAGTTACAGAATCATGTGCCTTTGTGGGTTGAAAGGAGAGAAGGAGAGGAAGCCAAAGACCTGACTCCCACTTCTCTATCCCTACTCCCACACCAGGCTATTCAGCGTGCTATTGGAGCAAGGACATGGACGGCCAGGCGACGCCCCGCATACTGGGGGAAAGCCAGGAGGCTTTGATGTGAAGGCATTACGGGCATTTAGGGTGCTTCGGCCACTGAGGCTGGTGTCTGGGGTCCCGAGTAGGTGGCACATACCTCGGGGTTGGAGGCAGGGTTGCAGGTGAGCTGAGCTGACCACACTCCTCCTTCCAGGCTTGCATATAGTGCTCAATTCGATCATGAAGGCGCTGGTGCCACTACTGCACATTGCCCTGCTGGTGCTCTTCGTCATTATCATTTACGCCATCATCGGACTGGAGCTGTTCCTTGGACGCATGCACAAGACATGCTACTTCTTGGGATCTGGTCAGCTAGCCACCTTTCAGGGCACAGGACATACCATCTCCCTGGCTCCTAGGTCCCATCTTGTATCCAGAAAACCCAGTCAGTTACTCACAACTTTGTCCCCAAGCTCAGGTTACACCCCTTCATAACCAAACCCCACCCCTGTGTTCAAGATGCAGCACCCAAGTCCCTGACTGCAACCCATATCTCCATAACAGCTGTGCCTCTATCCCAAGACTCCAGCCACAAGCCAAGGCACTGCCCTGTGCTGAAGACTACATTCTCCAGAACTGGCCCCTCCCAAATGCTTAAGCAGTTTATGCAGACCCCAACCTAAGCCTCCCCTCCTCTGCATTTTCAAGAGACTCTCAAATTCACAAGACACCCCCCCCAGCCTTTTGCCTCATTTCTAATTTACAAGACTATACAGGTTTTTAAATCCCACTTCCCAGATCCCCAGTGGGATTGCAGCTTCCCAGTGATACAGCATCTAGGGCTGGCAGGGTTTTGCCTTAGTGAAGGAGTTAGGACTTGCTCTTGCCTTAAGAAACCATGGGTCTCTGAGTCAAACTTCCCATGAGGGTGGGGCTCCAAAGTGGTAGGGATTGTGGGTGACTGTACTTCATAACCCCGAACCCCAATTTTCCCACAGACATGGAGGCAGAGGAGGACCCATCGCCTTGTGCATCTTCGGGCTCTGGGCGGGCATGCACACTGAACCAGACTGAGTGTCGAGGGCGCTGGCCAGGGCCCAATGGTGGCATCACAAATTTTGACAACTTCTTTTTTGCCATGCTGACAGTCTTCCAGTGTATCACCATGGAAGGCTGGACAGATGTCCTTTACTGGGTAAGATCGGCAAGTACGTACATAGCTGGCAGATTGCATCTGCCCTTCCTCCCCAGCTTAGGTGGGCATGTCTGCATGCTCTCAGGGAAGTATGCCTTTTCTGTCTCCAGATGCAGGATGCCATGGGGTATGAGCTGCCCTGGGTGTACTTCGTGAGTCTTGTTATCTTTGGGTCCTTCTTTGTCCTCAATCTTGTGCTTGGAGTCCTGAGTGGGTAAGATGCCTAGATAGCCTCCTACAGTCCCTCCATACACAGCCCCCTCCCTTTTGTGTGCTGACAAACTCCTAGGAATCCTTCAAAATCCATCTGCGTATGGCTTGGTGGCACAAGCCTGTAATCCCAGGAATTTAGGAGGCTGAGGCCTATTGAACTACAGAGTGAACTCAAAACCAGCTTGGGTAACTGAGTGAGATCCTGTCTCCAAATTTAAAGAAAAAAAAAAGAATTAAAGTTGAGGCTATGGCTCAGTGGTGGAATATTACCCTGAAATGCTCAAGGGCCCACATTCAATCCCTAATACCACTACTGAAAGAAACATGATTATTTTATGCTCCTTGAATCAATAATTTAATCTTCAATATCTGCTGGGTAGAAGGTACTGTTTTTTTTTTTAAAAAAAAAAACTTATTTAAAAATAAATAAAGAGAGAGGGGATAGGCATGCCAAGGCCTCTAGACACTGTAAACAAACTCCAGATACATGTGCCGATTTGTGAATCTGGCTTTACATGGAGCCTGGGGACTTGAGCCCAGGTCATTAGCTTTGCAGTCAAACACCTTAACTGCTGAGCCATCATCCCAGCCCAGTAGGTACTGTTTTAAGAAAGGAACAAGAAGCATGAAAAGCCCTGCCTTCTTGGCTATTAGATTCTGATGGGTAAAGGACATAATAAGTAAATGCATGTGTGTTATATATACTCACACATCCATATGGAATGTGTGCTGTGGAAAGAAGGTAAAAATAGAGGGCTGGGAAATGGATCAGTGGATAAAGCACTTACTGTGCAACTCTGAGTATCTGAGTTTGGATCCCCAGACCCCACATTAAAAAAAAGTCAGAAGCTGTGTTGGGCTTCTGTGGTATAGATGTGCCAACTGCAAGAAGGGAGATAGAGATGGGAGAATTTCCCCAAACAATGAGATACCCTGTCTCAAATGAGGTGGAAGGTAAAAACCTACCTCAAAGTTGCCCTCTGACCTCTCACAACACATGAGATCGAGGAGGCACACAAGCACTAGTGTGTCCACACACACACACACACACACACACACACACTCTAATTAGTTAACTTGTTAAAAAGGAAAAGTAAAGAGGGAAGGGGACATGTTGCAACTAGAAATATCAACATCAGAGACAGGCATGATGGTATACATCTGTACCCAACATCTGGGAGGCAGAAACAGGAGAAATGCACATTTTTCGGTAAGCCTTGGCTAATAGTGAGATCCTGACCTGCTTTAAAAAAAATGAGGACAGGCCTCATGGGAAAGTTCTGAGTAAAATTTTGAAAGAGGTGAGGGAGTGAGTCATATGGCCATCTGAAGGAATAGTATTCCAAGGCACAGGAGAGCCAGTGCAAAAGCTCATAGGCTAGAACGAGCCAAAGACGAGTGGGCAAAATGGTGAAGTCATGGCTACTGGAGTAGCTCCTTCACCTAACCTTCTACCCTTCTCCCTCAGGGAGTTCTCTAAGGAAAGAGAGAAAGCAAAAGCCCGAGGTGACTTTCAGAAGCTTCGGGAGAAGCAGCAGATGGAGGAGGACCTGCGTGGCTATCTGGACTGGATCACACAGGCTGAGGAGCTAGACCTCGATGACCCCTCAACGGATGGCAACACTGGTTCTCTGGCTGAAGAGGGCCGGGCTGGCCATCGTAGGCAACTCCAATCTAGCCCTACCTCACTCCTGCCTCAGATGTGGTTTACCCTCTTGAAACCCAAACCCAAGCTGCAACCACTTTAGCACTCTCCTCTAAACATGGCCCTAACTCTGTCCCTAGGGCATCTTACCCCATTTTCCTATGTCCCCTACAGGACCACAGCTGGCCGAGCTGACCAATAGTAGGCATGGACGTCTACACTGGTTCAGTCACTCCACTCGCTCCACACACTCCACCAGCAGCCACGGTGGGGACCCAAGTGGGTCTGGGGGTGGGAGGGGAAAACTAAAGGTGAGGCCTAGGAGCTTCATGTCATGATCTCTATCCTTACTTTGCTCACAGCCAGCCTCCCAGCCAGTGACACCGCCTCCATGACAGAAACCCCAGGGGATGAAGAAGAGGAGGAGGGGGCACTGGCCAGCTGTACACGCTGCCTGTGAGCACCCCAAGCCCATGATCTCTGACCAGCCTAGACCCCAGTACTTACTTTAGTATCAAACCTTGACCTTAGCCCTTGACCTCTGCCCACAGCTACTCTGTCTCAGCCCCTTATGATAGCCACCTCCCTTCACACTCTTTTCCAGGAACAAGATCATGAAAACCAGGGTCTGGTGAGTTGGGAAAGTTGTGTGACTTTTTGGCCCCATGGCTTTGAGACCTGTCTACCTCCATGGCCTCTATGACTCTCCCGGGCCTGGACTCGCTAGCTAAGGTAGGTCATCTCAATGGTGGGATCTCCTTCCTCCAGTCGACATCTCCTCCGAGTCAACCGGGGTCTCCGCATACGCTGTCATCGGGCTGTGAAATCCAATGCCTGCTACTGGGCTGTGCTGCTGCTTGTCTTCCTCAACACATTGACCATCGCCTCAGAGCACCATGGGCAGCCTGTGTGGCTCACCCAGACACAGGGTGTGCCCCAATGTGCCAGCCCTCCACCCTCAATCCCTGCTCCCTCCACCTTAGAAGTTCAAATCCAAGATCTCTAGGGAGCCTTAAACCCAAGACATTGCCTTCCCTACCAAATAAATGCAGAAACCTTAGCCTGCTGTATACCATCTTATAACCTGTATTTATGTGGCATTTGCTGTGTGCACCAAACTCTGCCCTCAGCATTCACATGTCCAAACTCAATCTCTTGTCCCCAGAACCTTTGTGATTTAATTACTAAGGTCCAGGAGCCTGACCACCAAGGTACTGATAAGCAAGTGAATCCAGGATTCAGCCCCATAAAGGGCAGAGCTGGAAATAGAATCCAGACTCCATGCTGTCTGCACTAGTTAACCCTTCTATGCCTCAGTCTCCCCATCTATAAAACAGAAGTAGTGACATTATCCCTGAAGTGGGTTGAGAGGATTAAATGAGCTAACAGGAAAGCACTTAGAAAAATCCACATAAAGTGTGAGCTATTGTTATTGTTCGTTAGAATCTGAACCCCAGCCTGATTACTGAGCCTGCCTACAGTCCCAAAGCCCTAGGCTCAGAGCTAAAGTCTCAGCTCAGTGGTGCAGTACATGCTCAGAATGTCTGAGAACCTGGGTTCCATCTCCTGGGCCAAAACCATAAGATATAAATATAAAAATAAATTTCAAAATATTAATCCCTAGATGCTCACTGTACCCCTGAATTAGTCCAACTTGGCCCCTCCAAGCCTCACCCACTCTAACCTACAAACTCGCCCTAGTTCCTAACCCCAATCTCACCCCAGCCTGAGCCTAGCCTGATACCAGTTATCCCAAGATAATCCCATGGGCCCTTACCCCTTACATGTGGTCATAGCCAGCCCAGTTACTCCTGTTGCTCCCCCACCCATACAGAGTATGCCAACAAAGTACTGCTCTGTCTGTTCACGATGGAGATGCTTCTCAAACTTTATGGTCTGGGCCCCTCTGTCTATGTCGCCTCCTTCTTCAACCGCTTTGACTGCTTTGTGGTCTGTGGGGGCATCCTGGAGACCACCTTGGTAGAGGTGGGCACCATGCAGCCCCTTGGCATCTCAGTGCTCCGGTGTGTGCGCCTCCTCAGGATCTTTAAGGTCACCAGGTGTGTATTTGGGAGGGAGACCCCCTAACAATCTACACTCCAGACTCAATGATAATTTCATCTCCCTGACCATTCATTTAGCAAACATCCACTGAGACCTAATGTGTGTTGGGCTTCCTTCCAGGCCCTAGGGAAACAACAGAAAACAAAGCAGACAAAAGTTCCTGCCTTCACAGAGATTGTAGTCCACTGGGAAACATGTCCACTTTATTTCTGTCCCCTTCTTCAACCTCAGCTCCTGCTCTTTCTTTCCTCCAAGCCCATCTCCATGTTCATTGCCCAACCCCAAGAATAATATCCCTTCTAACCCCAATCCAAAGATCCACTTGCAACCCCACCATCCAATCCCATGGCCAATACAATCACCCACCTTAGCCTAACTCGCAGCCTCATCACGAAGCACCAACTACAATGCCATCCTCAGTCCTCCAGAATATCCCCACCCTTTTCTCCAACTGCAATTCCATGCCATCCAATCCCAGTCTTTCCCCATTCCTTTCTTCTGTACTAACCCTCAACCACAACCTTATCCCACCTTCATCTCCAGTTACAAGTCTCTACAACCCCACCCCCAGCTCACCCAGATCTCAACCTGAAGCCCTCTATGTACACCTCCATTCTAACCTCATCTCCCACTCCACACCTAATGCCAGTTCTAGCCACAAACTCAGCAGTCCCTTCTTTCTTATTCTCACTAAACCCCAACTCCAGAATCACCCAACCATGACACCACCACCTATTTTAACCCTGTTTTCCCCACTGTATCCTGAGCTGGAGCCCTGCCTAGCTCCTGACTTTCCAGGGGATGTCAATTCTGTCCCTTTCCTATCTCTGCTGCAGACACTGGGCATCTCTGAGCAATCTGGTGGCATCCCTGCTCAATTCTATGAAGTCCATTGCATCCTTGCTACTTCTCCTCTTCCTCTTCATCATCATCTTCTCCCTGCTTGGCATGCAGCTGTTTGGGGGCAAGTTCAACTTTGATCAGACCCACACCAAGCGAAGCACCTTTGACACTTTCCCCCAGGCCCTCCTCACGGTCTTTCAGGTGAGATCTGGAGACCCTGAGAGAAGTGGGTTGGTGAGGCCCTGAAGGTGATACAGGGCCAAGAACTCGGTGACTTCCTACCCCCAGATCCTGACAGGTGAGGACTGGAATGTGGTCATGTATGATGGGATCATGGCCTATGGTGGCCCCTTCTTCCCAGGAATGCTAGTGTGTATTTATTTCATCATCCTCTTCATCTGTGGCAACTGTATCCTCAGAGTTTGGGGGTTTGGATGGTTTGGATAAGATGGGATAAGGGTGGGCTGGAGAGATGGCTCAGCGGTTAATGCACTTGCCTCTAGTGCCTAAGGCCCTGGGTTCAATTCCCCAAGTCCCACATAAGCCACACCCACAAGGTGGTAGCCCTGGTTCTCTCTCTCTCTCTCTCTCTCTCTCTCTCTCTCTCTCTCTCTCTCTCTCTCTCTCTCTCTGTATCTCTCTGCTTGAAAATGAATAAATAAAATATTTTTTAAAACTTTAAGAAAAGATGGGATAAGGGTGGACAGTCCACAGGCAGGCTACTTCTCCATCTTTCCATCCTGAGCTCACCACAGACATCCTGTTGAACGTGTTTCTTGCCATTGCTGTGGACAACCTGGCCAGTGGGGATGCAGGCACTGTCAAGGACAAGGGCAGGTGAGCTCTGGCTCTACCCCCAAGATACACTTCCCAGAGACCTCTGACTAGGAGCCCCAAACACATGCCACACCACCAGAGATGATTCCAGATGCCATGGTAATTCCCACCTCCAGGTACAGGATGTGGGACCTCATTCATTCAACACACATTGACTGAGCACTCCCTTGTGCCAGGTCCTGTTGTAGAGGCTACAGAGACATCAGGGGTCAAGGCAGACAGTCCTTTTGTAGTTGAGGAAAGCAAGCAAAATACAAACAAATGGATATATAACTAAAGAATATGTTGGGCTGGAGAGATTGCTCAGTGGTTAAAGGCACTTGCTTGCAAAGCCAGATGGCCCCTGTTCAATGCCTTAGCACCCACATAAACAAGATACACAAAGTGCTGAATGTGTCTGGAGTTCCTTTGCAATGACATTCATTCTCTCTCTCTCTCTCTCTCTCTCTCTCTCTCTCTCTCTCTCTCTCTCTCTCTGTGTGTGTGTGTGTGTGTGTGTATGTGTGTGTTTGCAAATAAATAAATAAAATATTTATTTTAAAAACATCAGGAGGGTCAGGTGTGGTAACACATGCCTTTAATTCCAGCACTTGGGAGGCAGAGGTAGAAGGATCGCCATGAGTATGAGGCCAGCCTGGAACTACAGAGTGAGATCCAGGTCAGCCTGGGCTAGAGCGAGATATTACCTCAAAAAACAAACAAACAAACAAAAAGACAAGACATTGGCTTTTACTCTTGCTGTAAGCAGAGGATGGGTACACGAGGCTCCTTCTGAGTGCTCTGAAAATAGACTGTTAAGGGTTGAAGACAGAAGCAGGAAGACCCAAGAAAGATCTGTTCTGACAGTAGCGCCCTAACCTTGGCCATCTGCTGTCACCTGCGGCAATTGCTCCCTACTTTTACTTCCTTGCACAGAGAGAAGAGCAGTGAGGGAACTCGTCCGCAGGAGAATGGAGTGTTGGTGAGTTAGAGGTCTGGGTGCGGTCTATACCAAGCCCTAGCACCTATGCCTGTTTATGTGTGCATGGCTTCGACCCCATCCTCTGCCTATCCATTAGCACGTGTCTCCATGCCTCCTTTTTTGGACATCAACTGACCTCTCCCACAATCAATGACTACCATCTTTGTCTTCCAGGTACCTGGTGGGGAGAAGGAGGATGTAGAGGGTACAAAGAGTGAAGGCGCAGGCAAGTGGGCAGAGTGGGGGGGGAGGAGATATAGGACCTTGGGAACAGAACCCAGGCAGAGGAGCTCTTCACCCCTGATACCATCCTCTCTGGGGAGCAGGCTTTTCTAAGATCATACTGAAGGTCACACGCCTGTAGTTCCAGCACTTGGGAGGCTGAGACAGGAGGATGACAAATGTGAGGCCATCTTGGGCTACATAGTAAATTCCAGGTCAGCCTGATCTACATTGGAGATCCTGTCTCAAACAACGTAAGGAGTGGGGACACAGTTCTGTGGTTCAGTGCTTGAATAGCATGCATAAGGAAGGCCCAGGACTCAATCCCCATCACTGTAAAAAGAAAAAAGAAAAATCACCCTGGGAAGAATGAGTTTGGTGTGTGACAAGCAACATTCAGCGACCTTGAGGTTGAAGAAGAGAAATGGATGCCTAATTTCACTGCAGAACTTCTCAGAGCCTTTATTATCAAACTGTGTGTATGTATAGCCCTCGCGGAACACAATCACTGGGCTCATATAGCGCTGACTGAAAGGGCCGAAGATTCTATCCCTGAGAAAGTGATATTCAGGCAGGGAGGTGGAAAGAATTTGCCCTGTGACAAGCACAGTTCCAGGTGCTAAGCATCTTTTTTTTCAATGAATTTCCCTTTTGCTCTTTTTCTCCACCAACAGTTATGGAGATGGAGAAAGATGAGGAAGAGGAAGAGGAGAAGAAAGAGGAGGATGGAGGTGCAAGGCATGTGGAACTCCTGCAGGAAGTTGTACCCAAGGAGAAGGTGGTACCCATTCCTGAAGGCAGTGCCTTCTTCTGCCTCAGCCAAAATAACCCGTGAGTGCTGAATGGCCGTGGATGGGACAGGAGGGGCAGGGAAGGTGGAACAGCCCAGGTGATGGTGATGCACTGCTGTGTCCCTCAGGCTCTCCCAGTAAACTAGCCTGGGTTCTGATGGCCACCATTTCTCTACTCCAGGTTGCGAAAGGCCTGTCACACCCTTATTCACCATCATATCTTCACTAATCTCATCCTGGTGTTCATCATCCTCAGCAGTGTATCCCTGGCAGCTGAGGACCCTATCCGAGCCCACTCGTTCCGAAACCATGTGAGCATATGCCTGGGGGCTAGGGGAAACTCCCTGGGAGTTCTCTTGGGTGCAATTCAAAGCCAGGGTGGGGGTAGGGAGAAACCTCACTGGGAGAAAAAGGATCAATAATGGAGATGAAAAGGGTGTGGTTGCACCCACCTTTAATCCCAGCACACCAGACAAAGAGGTAGGAAAATTGCCATGAGTTCGAGACCAGCCTGAGACTACATAGTAAATTTCAGGTCAGCCTGAGCTAGAGTGAGACCCTACCTCAAAATAATAATAATAATAATAATAATAATAATAATAATGGCAGTGAATGCAATATCAGCCATTACTGTGTAAGCAACATACCCAGAAAAGTGCCAGCAGGGGATCAGAATTTAACTAGGGAGGGGAGACAGGAAGCTGTTCTTAGAGAGGTTAAGCAGGTCAAGAGCACCCATGTAGCTGCAAATAGGTAGAGGAATCCAAATTTGAGCCCTCATCTCTGACAGTCCAACCTTTAGCATGTATAGAAGTCCTTCCTGATGCTGAGGGAGAGGAAAGATATAGTGAGGGCAATGCTTACAGAGAGAGAGGCATGAAAGTTTCTCATAGTGGTTCACACCTATAATCCCAGCACTCAGGAGGATGAGCCAGGAGGACTGCTTCGAGTCTGAGGATAGCTTGGTCTACACAGGGAGCTCCAGGCCAGCATGGGACCCTATCTCTTTAAAAAGTTAGATATGGGGCTGGTGAGATGGCTCAGCAGTTAAGGCACTTGACTGCAAAGCCTAACAACTGGGTTTGATTCCCCACTACCCACGTAAAGCCAGATGGACAAAGTGGTGCATGTTTCTGGAGTTTGTTTGCAGCAGCTAGATGCCATGGCACCCCCATTCTCAATCTCTCTCTCTCTTTCTTTCTCTTTCCTTCACTCTCTTTCTCTCTCTACATATACATCTATCTATCTTTGTGTCTCTGCCTACAAATAAATAAAATATTTTCAAACCTTTTATTGATAGCTTCCATAATTATAGACAATAAACCATTATGATTCCCTCCCCACCCTCCCTCTTCCCCCTCTCAATTAGTCTCTGTTTTGTTTTGGTGTCATCATCTTTTCCTCCCATTATGTGTAGGTATTATCAGGCACTGCAAAAGTCATGAATATCAAGGCCATTTTGTGTCTGGAAGTTTGCATTGTAAGCAGTCCTACCCTTCCTTTGGCTCTTACAACCTTTCTGCAAAAGACCCTGAGCTTCAGGATGTGTGATAGAGATGTCCCAGTGCTGATCACTCCACTATCATTAATTCTCAGCACTATGGTGTCTTTTGAGATATCCCAGTGCTCACTGCCATCTGAAAAAGAGAAGCTTCTCTAGTCAAAAGTGAGAGCTTTTTCCAGCTTTCTGTCAGCTGGTTAACAGGGAAGAGGCTTCCAGCTCAGCTCCAGCTTGATTTCTCAGTGACCTGCAGCCCAAGCCTATGTGGTCTTCAGCAATAGGATCTTACCATATCATTCCGGTGGGCAACTAAGAGCCTTGGCAATAGCCTGTAATGTTTTGGGGACCTCAAACCTCCCCGGCCCACAACTCGCTGGAAGGTATCCCATCCCTGGCACTGAAATTTTTCTAGTAACAATCTATGGGGACTGAGTGTGCCATTATCCAAAGAGGTAGGTTTCCATATGGCTTATTCAAAGCCTGTTAGAATAACACTGAACAGAGTCACAGACAAAAGATCTCTCAAACAAAATTGTCTTTGAGCTGCCTCATAGGGTGGAAACTCCAGGTGGAGAATCATCCAGTCAAAAGGGGAGCTTGTCTTTTATTAGTAAAATTACACCTGTTCATTTTCAAGGTTACAGGAGAAGATTCAAATGCAGTAGCTAATTAAGGAACTTAAAGTGAGTACATGTAAGGAAAAGCATATCTCTCTACTGTCAAGGTTGTAGGCAAAAGGTAGATAACTAATTAGGAAGTTTAGAGAGTACACCTGGGGATTGTTTATAAAAGTTAATCATCAAAGAAGTTTATGCTTGAGTATGGACTTGTCCTGTCTAAATGCAGGGAAGAGTTAATGTTAAGGTTGCCAGTCTTGCATGCAGAGGAGTCAGGGAAATCATGGCCAACATGTCAGCCTTGTTCAACAAGACAGAACAGCAGAGAATATATGAAGATAGCACATATAAGATGCCTTATGTAGTGGCGCACATCTTTAGGCCCAGCACTTGAGAGGCCAAGGTAGGAGGATTATCACTATGAGTCTGAGGCCAGCCTGAGACTACATAGTGAATTTCAGGTCAGCCTGGACCAAATGGAGACCCTACCTTGGAAAAAAAGATTAACAAAATGTGTCTATTGCTGGGTACTGGCACCATGCCAGCAAAGAGGGTTCAGAGTGGGTTAAAAGTTCTACTTTGAATCTCAACACACACCTACTATCCCCTTCAGTCATGATTCAGTGTTCCCCCTCTTTCTCAATCCTTAGATTCTAGGGTACTTCGATTATGCCTTCACCTCCATTTTCACTGTGGAGATTCTACTAAAGGTGACTAATGGCTCCCAACCATACCCTCAGTTATCTCAATATACTCCCCACCACCCCAAAAATCCATGCTTCTGCCCCCCCTCCTCTCCACCAGCTATCCTCAGGTCTGAGGTCTAAGCCAATGTCCTTGAATCTCCAGATGACAGTGTTTGGGGCCTTCCTGCACCGTGGCTCCTTCTGCCGTAGCTGGTTCAATCTGCTGGATCTGCTGGTTGTCAGCGTGTCCCTGATCTCCTTCGGCATCCAGTGAGTTCTGCCTCCCCTATCCACCCATTTCCTCCCAGAGTCACGATCAGGTCTTGCTCAGGGCTAAGAATTTCCCCCTCCCCAGCTCCAGCGCCATCTCAGTAGTGAAAATTCTCCGAGTACTACGAGTCCTGCGGCCACTCCGTGCTATCAACAGGGCCAAGGGACTCAAGGTAAGCCCAGCTCATCCAGATCCACAGGACCCAGCCTGGGGCTGAGATCACAGATCCACCAGACCACTCGCACCAAAGCATGCCCATGTAGCTTGGACCCAACATGGGACCATGAGTCCTTGACCACTGGCCAAGTGACCTCACCCAAAGTTCTTACAAGTGACCAGTGACCATATTTCTCTAATTCAGATCCCTGGCATGAGGCCACATTCTCTTGCTCAATAAACATTTATTCCTGGTTGGTGCCCATATATACTAACCCACATGACTCCCTCCTGACCATGTGTTCCTGACCACACATCACTGATCCACAACCACATGTCCTTGGCCCAAGTCCCTGAAGTGCATTCATTACCAGAATTACCACCACATGGCCCCCATGGCCTACAGTGTCCATTAGCCATGTGTGCCGGTGCCTGCAGCACGTGGTGCAGTGTGTGTTCGTGGCCATCCGGACCATCGGGAACATCATGATTGTCACTACCCTCCTGCAGTTCATGTTCGCCTGCATCGGTGTGCAGCTCTTCAAGGTAGAGGAGACTCAGAAAGGGGATCAAGCAGAGACAAGGCAGGGAGGGTGAAGGGTGAGCCTGCTTGACTCCTATCCTCCTCACAGGGGAAATTCTACAGTTGCACTGATGAGGCCAAACACACCCCTAAAGAATGCAAGTAAGTGCAGTTCCTGAAGGACCTCTCCCAAAGCCTGTAGGGACCCACTAGATCTCTCAAAGGCCCCCTGAAACTCCTCCCAAGAACTACAGTGACCTCCAAATTTCCTCAAGGCCCCCAAGACCCTGAAAACTACTCAAGATATACCCCCCAGAACTCTCCCAACAACTACAGAGGCCTTTAAATGTCACCAAGCCCTCAGAAGTCCCCCCAGATCCCCTTTCCACATTCCCCAGAATGACCTACATTCCACCCAGAACCCCTAGCCATTCCTGCCCATGCTCTGAGTCCCTGGCTGCCACCAGCAGGGGTCTATAGAGGGAAATGGTTAAAAGCATGGACCATGAAGCCAGGCATTGCTAACTCAAACCCTCTTCATGAGGCTTGGAGTCATTTCTTCACCTTTCTGAATCCCATTAAGCTCAGCTGAAAAGTAGGGAGGGAATGAATGCCTATGTCACAGGGTTGTTGTTGAAAGGAGTCACTTTATAATGTGAAGTGCCTGCATGGAAAGTCAGCACTGAGCCTGGCATAGAGTCAATGTTGGGTAATGTTGGCCACTTACAGTAAAGATGGCTGGTAAAGATGCTGATGATAGGGAAACAGCTGTATGCCAGAAATTAGTCTTGTTTGGTTTTCATTGATGGGGTCTCCTGTATGCTAGGCAAGCACTCTAACAGTAAGCTACATCCCCAGTCCTGTTTTTTTATTGTTGACATCTTTATTATGCTTAATTAGATACATTATATGAGCAAATGTTATGATGGTACCACTATTTCCCTCCTCCCTGTCCCCAACCCACTGGGGACCCTCAGCACAACAACACACAAAGGGGGAGGGGAAACCTCGTTACCTCCTGTTTGTTTTTGATGAAACTATGTCTCACTGTGTAGCTCAGGCTGGCCTCAAACTAATGATCTTCCTGCCTTTGTCTCCCAAGTACTGAGATTACAGGAAGGTGCCTCGGTGCCTGACTAGTCCCATTTATCTATTGATTTACTTAATCCTGATGACAATAGGAAATGACTTCTGTTAGCACATTCATTTCCTAGATGGGAGAAACAGAAGCACAGAGTGGTTGAATATCCACAGTAGGAAATGGAAGGGCAGGATGTGAACCCAGGCTGTCTAGTTCCACCACTATGCCCCGTTGTCTCCATCCTAAATACCCAAGACCCTTTGCCTCAGATATCCACCTCCCCTCACTCACGTAGCTTCTCTGCAACATCCACAGGGGTTCCTTCCTCATCTATCCTGATGGAGATGTGTCACGGCCCTTGGTCCGCGAGCGGCTCTGGGTCAACAGTGATTTCAACTTTGACAATGTCCTTTCAGCCATGATGGCCCTGTTCACTGTGTCCACCTTTGAAGGCTGGCCTGCGTGAGGGGCAGGGCCCTAGGGATGGGGAACTGAGCAATGATTTCTGAGAAATTGGTTAGGGGTTGCCTGGGAATAGATTGGGAGTATGCCATGGGGTATAATGAAGGTGTCTCAAGACTAGATAGGGTTTTCTTTGTTTCTGTTTGTGGGTTGTTTTTTTTTTTTTTGAGGTAGGGTCTTACTCTAGCCCAGGCTCATTCTGTAGTCCAAAGCTGACCTCGAACTCACAGCAATCCTCCTACCTCTGCCTCCTGAGTGCTGGGATTAAAGGTGTGGGCCACCATGCCCTGTTACATAGGGCTTTCATTTTTGAGAAGATACTAGAGATTAAACACAGAGCTTACACATGCTAGGCAAGTGATCTTCCATTGAACCACATCCCTAACCCCTACTCTTTTGAGTCAGGGTCTCACTATATAGCTCAAATTGGCCTCAAACCCATGATCCTCTTGCCTCAACCTTCGCTGAGCTGGGATTACAGGTAGTGACACCATGCCCAGTGTGTGTCAGAGGACTGGTTGGGTATCTCCCAGAAGCTTGCTGGGAGTTCTTTGGGGCTTGGGTGAGGAACCTCTAGGTACTGAGTAAAGGTCTCTGAGGAAATAGGTGGATGTCTGAAAGTACTGGGGAGCTCTAAGGAGCTACATGGTGGTATCTAGGTGGCTGCATAAATGGATGGGGGGCTGTGGGAACCTAGAGGATTTATGAGGTCATTGAGGGCCTGAATAAGATTCTTTGGAGGGTTGATTGGGAGTCCCTTAGAACTCAGAGTGGCTAGGAAAAGATATTTGGAACCCCTTGAGGATCTAGTGGAGGGTCTCTTAGATGGGTGGAGGTCCACAGGGGTTAGATTGGTGATTTAGGGGTCTTTGGTGCGCCAGACAGGAGGTTCCAGGGTAGGTGTGATAAGTTGTCTGAGGGAGCTAGGATACCCCATCACCTGCCCCTACTATCACCCATAGGCTGCTGTACAAGGCCATCGATGCCCATGCAGAAAATGAGGGCCCCATCTACAACTACCATGTGGAGATCTCTGTGTTTTTCATCGTGTACATCATCATCATCGCATTCTTCATGATGAACATCTTTGTGGGCTTTGTTATCATCACCTTCCGTGCCCAGGGAGAGCAGGAGTACCAAAACTGTGAGCTGGACAAGAACCAGGTGACCTCTGACCTCTGACCTCCTACTCATGGCCACCATCCCGTCTCCCCTTGCCTTTGGACCCCCGCCTCACTCATGCCCTTCACCATAATACAGCGACAGTGTGTGGAATACGCCCTCAAGGCCCAGCCACTCCGCCGATACATCCCCAAGAATCCACATCAGTATCGTGTGTGGGCCACTGTGAACTCTGCTGCCTTCGAGTACCTCATGTTCCTGCTCATCCTGCTCAACACAGTTGCCCTAGCCATGCAGGTCTGAACTCCCCAACCTGACCCCTGCCAGACACCTCTTATTTTCACACAATCCTTGGGAACCACTAGGAATGCATGAGTAGGCTCCTATTAACAATCTCCCCCAAACACACACACACTCCCCCACACACTGACAGAGCCTTAAAGTATCAAATCTAAGGCCAATAATTGTAGATTTCTGATTTTCATTCTGATTTTATAGATGTTAGGATATGAAAACAATGTAAGCAGTCATTGATTGTCAAATGCACTCCAGTTTTAGAGATTCTAAAATGTAAAGGGATGTGCATCCTGGAGTCAGTGTAATGTGGTAGTCACCTCACATACCAAGAAGCACAGGGGAAGTTGTTTGCCCATTGTTGAGCAGTGGCCAAGGCTCTGTCCATCTTTCTGCTGCACCATTCTGCTTTCATTCTCAGGATCGTTGCTACATGGTCATAGGATAGTTAATCCCGAGATCAAAACCATATTCAAGATAGAAAAAAAGGAGAAAGTTGCACCAAATAGCTCTCCTTGCTTGAGTATTTTAAAAGAAAGCAAAATGTTTTTAAAAGAAGCTGTCAATCATCGGGAAACACGTTTATGTGTCATTAGCAGAACAGCCTTGACTAAATGCAAGACAAGGGAGGAATCAAAAACTGGGCTCTCCTGTGTCCATAATGAGACACAAACAATGCAAATCATTTGACCATAGTGTGATCACATCCCCAGACCCAGGGACTATTTGGTTGGGGGTAAGGATTCTCTGCCTCGGGCTCTATCCTCACCTGATTCCTGTCCCCTCGCCACCACCAGCACTATGAGCAGACTGCTCCCTTCAACTACGCGATGGACATCCTCAACATGGTCTTCACTGGCCTCTTCACTATTGAGATGGTGCTCAAAATCATCGCCTTCAAACCCAAGGTGTGTCCTAGACCCACCTCCTGTAGGTGAATTTCTTGGGAAGGAAGCACATTCCATAGTTTTCAGAGGGCAGCAACCAGGTAGTCCTAAGACTACCTACAGAGTGAGAGGTATCAGATTCAGGCCTGTGTGTGGTCCAACCCAGGCGCTACCTCCCCAGAACCCCCTAACCTCACTTACACTGCTTTCTTCATGCCTGCAGCATTACTTTGCTGATGCTTGGAACACATTCGATGCTCTTATTGTGGTGGGCAGCATAGTGGACATTGCTGTCACAGAAGTCAATGTGAGAACTGAGCTCTCCACGAACCCATCCCCTTAAACCTCTGGCTATCTCGTTCTACCCCAGGGCCTTCCTTCACTCGGGAAGGTGGCTCCTACTCCCATCCTGCCCAGTCCTGGAGATTGACACTCCTCATTACAGCTCTATCTCCTCTGGGTCCCTTATAGGTTCGGCCAAAGTACCCTTCCCTCTACCAACTCCCTTATTGTAGTTTTACAACCTATGGAATCAGAAATTTCCTAAAATGTCTCCTATTATTTCTGTTATTTCCCTTTTCATTGGCTCCATCATCTCCTTTGACTCCTGTGGCTTCATCATTTCTTCTGACTTCTCCATTGGTTCCATTTCTTCCACCAACTGCGTCATTTCCAAAATTGGTTCTCTCCCGGCTCTGTTATCACCACCAATTGCATCACTGGCTCCATCGTCTCTTCCAATTGGTACTACTAATGGCTCCATTACCTCAACCCATAATGCCGCTGGTTATGGTTACATTTCCACATCACTGGCTTCTCTATGCGATCATCCATCGGTTCTCATCTCCATGACGCACTCCCTCATTTCCTTCACTGGCTTTCCTCCATCATCTGCTTTGCCCTTTCCTCACCTTTGCACCCCTATTAACAACTTTTCCCACAACCCTCTTGATCCATCATCATACAACCTTCCCCATCATCCCCTGGATCTGCTCCATCATTTCTGCCCTTGTTCACTTGGGTCCACAATTGCATCATCTTTCTCCTCTGTTTTGGCCACATCACCCCCCAGAACGGTGGTCACTTTGGCGAGGTAGCTCCCTGTTCCCAACAGGGACACTCTATTTTTCCTTTTATCTTCCATCCCTCCCTTTCCAAGAGCCCTTAGAGATGCTTCTTGACTATTCTGGGGCCTAAGTTCTGAGAGATTTGGGAGTTGGGAGGGCCAAGGAATAAGAAGGGGTGTATCTGGGTCTAGAGTGAACTGAGCACCCCCACTGCATCCCTAATCCCAGAGCTCAGAGGACAGCTCCCGCATATCTATCACCTTCTTCCGCCTCTTCCGAGTCATGCGGTTGGTCAAGCTTCTCAGTAAGGGTGAAGGGATCCGCACATTGCTCTGGACATTCATCAAATCCTTCCAGGTAATCCCCCGTCTCTGAACTACAGCTCTCAGGCTCAGGAAGAAGGATCAGGAGTTCGAAGCCAGCCTCAATTACCTACTGAATTCTATAGGTCACCATGGGCTACATGAGACCTTGTATTAAAAAAAAACAAGCCAGATGTGATGGCACACGTCTTTAAACCTAGCACTCAGGAAGCAGAGGTAGGAGGATCTCTGTGAGTTTGAGGTCAGCTTGGGACTGAAGAATGAATTGCAGGTCAGTGTGGGCTAGAGACCTCACCTTGGGGGAAAAAAGAAGAAGTCCTACAGCTCCCAGAATTCTACATTCAGTCCAACCTATCATTTCCAGATTTCTCTTGTTTTCTGGGCTCTTAATTCCCAACATGCCTCTGGCCTCACTGACCTTAACCTATTCTTTTTTTAAAAATATTTTTATTTATTTGCAAGAGGGGAGAAAGAGAGAGAGAGAGAGAGAGAGAGAGAGAGAGAGAGAGAGAGAGAGAGAGAGAGAGAGAGTCAGTCTCTGGCCACTGCAAACAAACTCCAGATTCATGCACCATTTTGTGCATCTGTTTTACATGGGAACTGGGGAATCAAACCTGGGCTGTCAGGCTTTGCAAGCAAGTGCCTTTAACCACTGAACCATCTCCCCAAACCTTACCCTATATTATTCAACACTAAATCCACATTTTGGAGGGTTCTTTGAGGATAGACTACTACCCCAGCAAGTCCAGGCTGAGACAAGAGGAGTGCATTCTGAGACATAATTCACTGCCTGGGGTTGATTATTTCCATCCTCTGCTTTACCCTAGGCCTTGCCCTATGTGGCTCTGCTCATAGCAATGATATTCTTCATTTATGCAGTCATTGGCATGCAGGTAAGTGGGGAGGCTAGGGAACATCCCTCTGGCATACTCCTGCCAGAAAGGGGGGTGGGTATAAGTAGTTCCAAAGTGGGGGTGAAGTATAGATAGACAAACTGGGTGATCCTGAGTCAGTGTATTCATCTGTGAAACGGGATCATCAGAACCTACTTATCAAGATTATGAGTATCTATTAGGTATTAAGAAGTGTGAAGTGAGTGGGGGGAGCATGTGGAAGTATGAGTTTACCCCTTCCCTTCACACCACCTCTGTATGCCTATAGATGTTTGGCAAGGTGGCTCTTCAGGATGGCACACAGATAAACCGAAACAACAATTTCCAAACCTTTCCACAGGCTGTGCTGCTTCTGTTCAGGTGACATCTTCCCACTTCCCTGCCACCTTGGACCCCAGCATACCCATGGGTGTCCACACATTCTCTCTAGGCCCCAGGATAGTGTTATGGAAATATCAGGGTAACCTGAGCTCCATAAAGCTGAGACTTTTACTAACTATGATCTCAATCTTTTTTTTTTTTTTTGCTTGTTTTTTTTTTCTTCGAGGTAGGGTCTTGCTCTAGCACAGGCTAACCAGGAATTCATTATGTAGTCTCAGGCTGGCCTTGAACTCACAGTGATCCTCCTACCTCTGCCTCCCAAGTGCTGGGATTAAAGGCATGCGCCAACACGCCTGCCTCATTCTTTTCTGGCTATAAAATATTCCCCATTCTTAGTCCACACTGCCCTCATCTGTAAGTGCACACATGCCTGTCATCACCATGACCATACTAGCTGTTAAAATATTGAAGTGTTGAGCCAGGGGTGGTGGCGCACGCCTTTAATCCCAGCACTCGGGAGGCAGAGGTAGGAGGATCACCGTGAGTTCGAGGCCAGCCTGAGACTACAGAGTGAATTCCAGGTTAGCCTGGGCTAGAGAGAGACCCTACCTCGAAAAACCAAAAAAAAAAAAAAAGAGTAATATTGAAGTGTTGTTTGTGCCAGGTGCAGCCTCTAGTGAGACTATAGATCATCCTCTCACTCCCCCAGCCCACAATTCCACTCACCATAACTATAGCTTTTCCTCCAAAATGACACCCCTGCGGAACTCCCCTAGGTGTGCCACTGGTGAAGCATGGCAGGAGATAATGCTTGCTAGCCTTCCTGGAAATCGGTGTGACCCTGAGTCTGATTTTGGCCCTGGCGAGGAGTTTACCTGTGGCAGCAATTTTGCCATTGCCTATTTTATCAGCTTCTTCATGCTCTGTGCCTTCTTGGTGAGAACCATTTCCCCATAGCCACCACTACATCATGAGTACTGGCTCTGAGGGTTTCCAGGATGTCCAAATGAAGTGGGCAGCCCAGATCGTGAGAGGGTTAGCCTGATAATAAGTTCAACCACAGAATTTGTGACCCAGTGACCAGATAAGATTATCCCATCCTCCCACCAGCCCCAACAACCCAGCTCTATCTTTTGCCTAATTCTCCCACAGATCATAAATCTCTTTGTGGCTGTGATCATGGACAACTTCGATTATCTAACCAGAGATTGGTCCATCCTGGGCCCCCATCACCTTGATGAATTCAAGAGGATCTGGTCTGAATATGACCCTGGAGCTAAGTATGCCTTCTAACCTCTTACCTGGAATTCCAGAGGGCAATGTGTTACCCTCCATGGCCCCCGGATCAGAGGCCCCGAAACCTTAAGAAATGCATCCCATCACCTAGTCAATAGGTGCTCTAAGCTTTCCACTGCCCCATCTTCAGCCCTCTCCATCTGTGCACTTCCCTGGAAAGCCTTGAGTGTTCATGCAGTGGGTAACAATGAACTGATGGGGCTTGAGAAAGGACTAGAGAGATAATTGCCAATCCAGTAGCACCTCCCCAATCACCCTAGGGGTCGCATCAAGCACTTGGATGTCGTCGCCCTGCTGAGGCGCATCCAGCCACCACTGGGATTCGGAAAGCTGTGCCCACACCGAGTGGCCTGCAAGGTTTGTGACCTGCCAGCACATCTACCCACTGGCCTCTGGGAGGACTCTGTACCTTATGGGAAGGACATGGGAAGGGACAAGGGCTTACCTTTGTTAGTGATGGGAAGTTGGTCACATCCAAAAAGGTTTCTGCCCAGGGTATTCATGCCTGCATACCAGGCATTTTCCCAGAGTAGGTTCCATTTCTCTGGTGTTTATAGAGACTTGTGGCAATGAACGTACCCCTCAATTCAGATGGGACAGTGACATTCAACGCCACACTCTTTGCCCTGGTGCGGACATCCCTGAAGATCAAGACAGAAGGTGTGGTGGAGGGGAGGGGCAGGAGTGCAACAGTCCCCTAGGAAGGGTACAGGGAGTAAATGCAGAGTGATAGACCAACATTTTAACCCTGAACCTCAAAATTGGTGACTCTGGCTTCTCTGGGCCAGCTTTCCCTATCCTGCCTGATGGGGGTGGAGGGGTGATGTACAGCTGCAGTTGAAACTTCAAAGCTGCCCCCGCCAGCAGTGGGGAGTAACTGTGAAGCTTCTTTCCCCTGCCCCACATCCTCCTTTAATGCAGGGAACCTGGAGCAGGCCAACCAGGAACTGCGGGTGGTCATCAAAAAGATCTGGAAGTGGATAAAGCAGAAGTTGTTGGATGAAGTCATCCCCCCTCCAGATGGTAAATTTCTCACCTCAAATTCCTTGAGTCCAAATGATTTCTGGTGGGTAGGAATTGGAGAGGCAATGGCAACAGAGAACCCCTGTGTAACTTTGCCCTTTTCCCCTTGTCCTCAGAGGAGGAAGTCACCGTGGGAAAATTCTATGCCACATTCCTGATCCAAGATTATTTCCGCAAATTCAGAAGGAGGAAAGAAAAGGGGCTACTAGGAACGGAGGCTCCATCAAGCACATTCTCTGCCCTTCAGGTCGTCAGGACAGGGCCCAGTGTGGCTTTGAGTGTGAAGGCTGACCTCCCTCCTGTCCTCATAAAACCTATGCTATAAATGAGGAAACTGAGTCCAGACCACACAGAGAGTCAGCAGTGGCTAGAATTCCCCCCACCATATTCCTGCATGAAAAAGCAGGCTCATAGAGGCGTAAGTAGACCGTTTTCCCTATTTTTCATCCCCCAGGTGGGTCTAAGGAGTCTACAGGACTTGGGTCCTGAGATACGGCAGGCCCTCACCTATGACACCGAGGAAGAAGAGGAGGAAGAGGCAGCAGGTCAGGAGGATGGGGAGGAAGAAGTTGAAAAGGATCCAGAAACGTACAAAGTGAGGACAACTTTTTACTCCCCTAAGAACTCTTAATTATAAAATATTCCCTCAGACCCCTAAGTAACCTTGATACAAGGCTCTGTGGAGAAGACCCCAGATGAGCCCCCTCCACAATGGCAAAATAGTAATTCAGTCCCTATCTCTGGTTGCTTGAATACAAAACCCAGATTCAACCCCTGGGCAGTGTGTGGATCAATGAGGGAGATACTGACTTAGCCATAGCTTTGATGCAACACTCAGCCCAGTGACTATCCACAGGTATCCATGGCCTCCCTGTCCCACTCTCAAAGGAGCTCCAGGATTTCTGTGTCTCTGCCTTTAAAGGAAAGACTCCCAGACTCACAATCCCTTAGCCCCAGTGATGATGATGTGGGGGGTCCTGACTTCAGGCAGCCCAATGTAGTCCAGGCTGGATCCAATACCCACAGGTATGGTCAAGCATGTGGGAAGACTGTGAGAACAGGGAAGGGGTAGACCATGTATTAGAGGACACCAGAGAAGAGCCTGGAGGCCTTCAAGTAAAAGTCTAAGAAGCATGGAGATTATTCAAGTGCTCAAGTGGGAAGCAAAACCTAGGTAGGGTGATGCACACCTGTAATCCCTGTAATCTGTGGAGATGAAGGCAGGGATCAAAAGTTTGAAGTCATCTTCAGATATATAGTAAGTTTGAGGCCAATATGGTCTATATGAAGCTATACTTTTTTCCCTTTGGAATGTGTGTGTGTAGTATAGTGTGTGTGGGGTAGTGTATGCATGTTTATGTGCAGATGTGTGCACCTGTGGACATGTTCATAAAGCCCAGAGGAGAATATGGTGTGTCCTATAGCTCTTCCTCTTTGTTTCCTTGAGATGGAGTCTCTCACTGAACCTGGAGCCACCATTTTCGGTCAGACTGGCTGGCCAGTGAGGTTTGGCCATTCTCTTGTCCCTGCCCCTCCCCAAGACTGGGAATACAGGTTTGTGTGGCAGTGTCCAGCTTTTAACATGTGTACTGGGTTTCGAACTCAGGTGCTCATACTTGCATGGCAAGTACTCTTACCTACTGAGACATCGCCTCAGCCCTCAAGACCCTGTTTAAAAAAAATCTAGCCAAGTGTGGTGGTGCACTACTGAGGTAGAAGGATCACTCTGAATTAAAGGCCAGTCTGGAGCTACAGAGTGAGTTCCAGGTCAGCCTGGGCTAGAGTGAGACCTTGCCTCAAAAATAAATAAATTGGGCTGGAGAGATGGCTTAGTGGTTAAGGCATTTGCCTACAAAGCAGAAGGACCCGAGTTTGATTCCCTAGTGCCCATGTAAAGCCAGATACACAAAGTGGCACATGCCTCTGGAGTTCATTTGCAGTGGCTGGAGGCCCTGGAGCACCCATTCTCTCTCTCTCTCTCTCTCTCTCTCTCTCTCTCTCTCTCTCTCTCAAACAAATAAACAAAAATTTTTAAAAAATAAATAATAAAATTTTTTAAAAATCAAAGATAAAATCAAATGGGAATAGAGAGTAACAAGAGAATCATAAAAAAGGCAAGGCAAGCTGGGCATGGTAGTACACACCTTTAATCCCAGCACTCGGGAAGTAGAGGTAGGAGGATCACTGTGAGTTCAAGGCCAGTCTGAGTCTACAGAGTGAGTTGCAGATCAGCATGGGATAGAGTAAGACCCTACCTCAATAAATAAATAAATGTTAATTTTATGTTATGTGAATTTTTTCAAAAAAAATCTGAAAAGTCCAGTCTTTTGTGGGGACTAGGACATGGGATGAGAAGAACCAGGAGCCTAGGGCCACAAACTGGGGATGGGGATCTGGTCTACCTAACCTGCCCCACTTTCTCCAGGAGAAACTCTGGGGTTCTCATGTTCACTATCCCAGAAGAAGGAAGTTCTCAGCCCAAGGGAACTCAAAGGCAAGACAACCAGAAGGAGGAAGAGGAAGTTCCTGACCAGTAAGATACCTATGCTCTATGGTCCATGCAGGGGAGGGCAGGACTGCTGTTACCCCAAATCAGAGTCTCAGACCTGAATTCACTACCAGCTCTCCCTTCTGCACAGGCTCTTCTACCTGAATGAGCAGACAAGGACTCCCTCACACACAGTCCTTTTGCCATCTGACGGGCTCCAGAGATATGAAAACAACCACCATGTAGCACGTCGGCGCCTGCTGCCCCCCACACCGGCTGGTAAGAAAGAGTAAAGATGTGTCTTAGGGATCCCCCAAGGATCAGCTGACGAGAACCTGGAAGGTACTGCCATAGTTCTTTTCCCCCAGTTCCGAAGCCTTCCTTCACCATCCAGTGTCTACAACGCCAGGGCAGTTGTGAAGATTTGCCCATCCCAGGCACCTATCATCGTGGGCGGAACTCAGGTCCTTGCAGGGCTCAGGTAAAGAGGAAGGATGCCTTTGAACTTTTCAAACATGGTACATGTCATGGCCTTCTGAAGAGTGGGATACTTGAAGGTTTGCACATAATCCTCACTTGCTTATAAAATGGGTTTACTGCCCCCAGTGTACACCTGAGGCCCAGAGATGTTATCTACCCACAATCACATAACTGTTATGTGATTAAAGGTTATGTGATTAAAGTGGTTAAAGGTTCTTGCTTGCAAAGCCTGGCTGCTGGGGGTTTGATTCCCAGTACCCATGTAAAGCCAGATGCAGAGTGGCATGTGCATCTGGAGTTTGTTTGCAGTAGCTAGAGGCCCTGATATGCATGTGCATTCTCTCCTCTCTCTCTCTCTCTCTCTCTCTCTCTCTCCTGCAAATAAATAAATAAATAAATAAATAAATAAATAAATAAAATATTTTTTAAAACCAAAATTACCTAGATATGGTGGTTCATACCTGTAATCCCAGGCATGAGGGTTGCCACACGTTTGAGGCCAGCCTGGGCTACATAGTGAGTTTCAAGCCAGCCTGAACTACAGAATAAGACCTTGTCTCAAAGAAACAAAACAAAACAAAACAAAAAAAACCCCAGCTCTTCAGTGCTCTGACATAAACTCGAGTTTTGGATGTAGCTCAGGGATGGAGCACCTGCCTAGTGTGGTAATGGGTTTGGCCTCCAGCATCACAAACAAGAAATGTATTTCTCAAGTCTCATACTCATTCAGTTTCACTCCAGTTGTATATTGGGGAACTCACAAGAGCAAGTTCTAGACCCCTAGACCCTTATACCCTCCCATCAGTCCCTGCCCCTCTGATGATTATTCTCCCCCAGGGTTCTTGGGCAACCCCTCCTCAGAGGGGTCGGCTGCTGTATGCCCCCCTCTTGTTGGTGGAGGAGGCTGTGGCGGGGGCAGGATACTTCGGCAAACCTGGCGGTCCACTGTGCACCTTCACTTGTCTACAAGTGCCTGGAGCCCACTCGGACCCCAGCCACCAAAAGAGGGGCAGCGCCGACAGTTTGGTGGAGGCAGTGAGTCCAGATGGGTGGAGGCAAGAAGGCTAGGGGTGGAAGGGGCAGAGGTGGGGTTTGGGGAAGAGGGAAAGGGAGGATCCAGGTTCTGTGTAGGACATGTCAGTATCCCATATGTGACACTGTCCCCCACTTAATCCCCTTCCTACCCTTGTGGGCACATCATTTATCCCCATTGACCCCTCTGTGCATACTTCCTTGATCAACACTGATTCCACTTCCACCCACAGGTGCTCATCTCTGAAGGCTTGGGCCTCTTTGCCCGAGACCCACGCTTTGTGGCCCTGGCCAAGCAGGAGATTGCAGATGCTTGTCGCCTGACTCTAGATGAAATGGACAGTGCTGCCAGTGACCTGCTGGCACAGGGGACCAGCTCTTGGTATAGTGATGAGGAGTCTATCCTCTCCCGTTTGGATGAAGAGGACCTAGGAGATGAGATGGCCTGTGTCCATGCACTCTGAATTCCCACCCTCCTCTACTCCTCAATAAAACTCCTGCCCTTCCCTCACTGCTGGATTTTGGTGTTTTTGCACTGGGATCCTAGGGCCCAGTGGTCCCCATCCATCCACCTATCCATCAATTCCTGGTTCTAGCCCTGAGCCACTACCCACACATGGGTATTTCCAGAAACCAGGACAGCTAGGCCTGATTATTCAGCGTCAGGGAAGGAGAGAGGAGGAGGAAGAGACAGCAGCCAAAAAAAGCTGTAGACAGAGTGGAGGTGGGGAAGAAGGAAGACACTTGGCACAAAGGGGGAAAGAGAGAGAGGTGTGCTGGGTGCTTAGATGGTAGGGGAACACAGATACCACATGGAGCCAGTCAGGTCAGGCTGAAGAAGGACAAACAAATGGAAAGAAAAGGAATTCCTCAGGAGAGGCCTTCCAGCTCCACTCCAAAGGAACCAGAGACAGCAGTGAATGACGCTTTATTGAAGCCATCACGGATTCACTGACTTAGGGTCCCTCCTCACTCTCAAGGCAGAGGTTTCTTATTTATATCTTTTGTATCAATCAAGCCAGGACTGAAATATGAGAGGAGCTAGAGTTGAAGATTGGGACTCTGAATGTAGAGTTACAATGGGCCTTGAAACAAATGCTTGGTGTGGTTGTACTGGTGAATGGTGGGACAGTGAGTCATGAGGAAAAGAGGCTTCTGAGAGGTGAAGTTAAAGAAGCCACCTGAAGGCTGATACAAGGAATCTTGAATGCTGGGCTCCAAGATGTGTAAGATTTTTTTTTAAAGTGTGGGGAACTATAGGAGGAAACTGAATAGGGTAGTGACAGTTAACTTTGCATTTTAAATAGATGCTCTGATGGTATGTTGAAAACAGAAGGGAGGAGAAGAGATTGGAGATGCTAAAATTGGCACAATGATGGTTGACTTAACCAAGGGAGGTGAGAGAGAAGATGGTGAGAAATCAGTGGATGCTAGAGAAGTGAAGGAGGTAAAATGAACCATTTTGGGGCCCTGTACTAAGTGTGTTACAGTGACCATCTTGTTTAATCAGTACAACAGTCCTATACACACCATTTAAAGCATCTTACATGTCCAATAGCCAAACAAGAATAAATACTACAATCAAGCAGATGAGTGCCAATACCGAAACAACTGGCTATTTCATGTTTGTGTGTTTTAAAAATAGGTATAGGAGCCTGGCATGGTGGCACACATCTTTAGTCCCAGCACTTAGGCAGAGGTAGGAAGATCACCATGAGTTCAAGGCCACCTGAGACTACATACTGAATTCCAGGTCAGCCTAGGCTAGAGTGAGACCCTACCAAATAAAAAAAAAAGGTATAAGGGCCAGGTGTGGTGGCAAATGTCTTTAATCCCAGGAAAGGTAGGAGAAAGAGGTAGGAGGATCCCTGTGTGAGTTTGAACCCAGCCTGGAGCTACAGAATGAGTTACAGGTCAGCCTGGGCTAAAAAGTGAGAACCTACCTTGAAAAACATAGGTATAAGGGCTGTGGAGATGGCTCAGTGGATGTTTGAGTACCAGAGTTTGATCCTCAGGCCCCACATAAAAAATCTTGAAGCCATGGCAGGCTTCTGGAATCCCAGCACTCTGACAAGATGGGAGAACTTCCTGAAAGCTCTCCAGAAGTGCAGCAAAAAGAACAACAGCACCGTGATATTGAGAGAACCCCTGTCTCAAATGGGGTGGACTGGTGAGAATGTACCAAAAAGTTGTCCCTTGGTCTCCACATGTGCACCGTGGAATGTCCACACTCACACACACTTCTGCATGTAAATAAATAAATGGATAATTTTTAAATTGGTACAAAAAACAGGGCTCAGCATGGTAGGGCATACCAATAATTCTAACACTTGAGAGGTGGAAGCAAGCAGATCTAGACTTCAAGGTCACCCTTGGCTATATACCAAGTGTGAAGCCAACCTAAACTATGTGAGACTCCAAAAAACAAAAATCATGCCTGTAATCCCAGCACTTTGGAGGCAAAGGAGTTTAAGGCCAACTTGGACTACATAGTGAAGCCAACTTTTTAAAAAGGCTGGAGGGATTGATCTGCTTGCAAATAAATAAATTTAAAACATTAAAAAATAAATATACATTCAAACATTTCAAAATTCACCATACACAAAGGGATATAAAATGAAGTTTTTTACCATCTGCTGACAGTGTTAGCAGCTATTTATGACACATGTAAGATGATGCACATGTAGCACTTAGCATCATAGTCATTTTTATATGCATTTCACTTATTGTGAGTGATACTGAGCATCTTGAACCCCAACTGCGTTTATCTTTTGGATTTCTCATTATGACAATCATCATTGACCATCATGGGCATACACTTGGTAGTACGGAGAAGTAGCCCAATTATGAGAGGAAATAGAATATATAGTGGAAAGCTGGAGTAGATAAGAATTTGATCAAGAGGAGAAAAACAAGGGAGATGTTGGAGGGAGTTTTTAAAAATAATTTATTTTATAATATTTTATTTATTTGAGAGAGAGAGAAAGAGAGAGAGAGAGAGAGAGAGAGAGAGAGAGAGAGAGAGAGGCAGACAGAAAGAGAGAATGGGTGTGCCAGGGCCTCCAGCCACTGCAAACGAACTCCAGACACATACCTGGCTTTACATGGCTAGTGGGGAATCAAACTCAGGTCTTTCTGCTTTGCAGGCAAAGCCCTTAACAGCTAAGCCATCTCTCCAGCCCTGGGGGGAGTTTTTGAATGTGCTTAAAATGCAGACTTTAGAGCTGAAGAGATGGCTCAGCAGTTAAAGATGCTTGCTTACAAAGCCTGCCAGCCCGGGGTTCATTTCCCCAGTACCTACATAAAGCCAGATGTAAAGCAGCCCTTGCACCTGGAGGTCATTTTCAGGGGCAAGAACTGGAGCGCCCATAGCCTGCCTGCCTGCCTCTCTCTCCGCCCCCCTCTCTAATAAATATGTTTTAAATGCAGGCTTTCCAAAAGGACCCCTCTAGACCCTGGACTTTGTTTAAACTGCAGAGACTCAGAGCGCTGCCAATTACTAGCTGTGTGACCTTGTACAAGTCAATCTCTGGGGACTCATTTTTGTCATCTGTAAAAACGGGACTAGTAGTTCACTACTTCATAGGAATTGAATGAAAACACGTAACTCAGAAAGGCCTGGCACAATGTCTCACGTTAGGACCAAGTGATCCTCCTATCCCAAGATCTCTAGACGTGTTTTCTGAAAGAACAACACTCCCAGAGGGATCTTACGTCTCCAGCCTCCAGACAGCAATGGCGGCGAGAGAGGTGGAACGGACAGAGGTGCGCAAGCGCACAGCGCTGGGGGAGGGCAAGGGGCGGGACAGCCGCTGCCTGGGCTGTTCCGACGATCGCGCGCCGCCCCCGCCGCGCCCCGCGCCCGCCCTTGCTAGCAGGCACCTTCCGCCCCCTGCACTGCTGATGCGGCTGCTGGCAGACATGGACGTGGTGAATCAGGTACGCGCTCCAGCACCGCGGACAGAGTCCGCCGCTTCCAAGCCGCATAACCCTGATCGCTTGGCCCCTGAGAGTTGGTAGCCAGGGTAGCAGAGACACGGTCTCTGGGACTGGGGCTGGGGGTATGCGGCAGGTGAGGGGAGGAAGGGGAGGTGGAGAAAACGAGTGCTCTTTGCCGC
>PVHP010019165.1:0-32214 GCA_004024765.1 Zapus hudsonius
TGGAATTATTTATAGCTTTCATTCTTTAAAACCCAATAATAATCATCAATGGCTACCACATTGTCTCTGAAAAAGTTATTAAACAGAATAAAAAGAAAGGGATTACTTTTCAATTTTAAAATATGAATTTATTTAATTTACTGTTAGTGGACCCCAATTTATTGCTTGTATTATACTGAATAAAGCTTCTTACTATATTATAAAACTTTAAGAAACATATTATTTATCTTGAAGGTATAGTAAATCTATCTGTAGCTATATGACCCATATTCATTTATTTTAATATATTAACAAATTATCTAAACAATATTTTTAAAGTCAAACAAATAAAACCTAAAGTACTTACAGATACAATAATAAGGTAGGGTAGGAGCTATAAAAATAAAAATGGTAGTGTATCAGTCAGTGTTCTCTAGAGGAAACAGAGTTGATAGGATGGATTATAGTAAGAGGGAATTTATTGGGGTAGCTTATAACAGCCCAACAATAGCAGTCTTCAGCCTATGGGTGAAGGAACCAGTAGGTGTTCAGTCCACATGGCTGGATGCCTCAGCAGTCCTGACCTAGCACTGAAGGCCTGATGGCTCCCAGTCCATGATGTGAGGCCAAGAAAAGTGGATTCCAATGTGTAGAAAAGGTAGGAGAGCAAGTCACAAACCACTACCAGGTGTGTGTGTGTGTGTGTGTGTGTTTGGGAACAGTTCCCTTCTGGAAGGCCCACCCACTTGGGGGAAGGGCACCTTTGGAGATGGGACCTCCTACTTTTGTCAATCCTTTCTGCAGGCAAACTCAGAGACCTGCCCAAGATTACTGTAGATTATTAAAATGGAACAGGTCAAGTTGACAATAAATTTAACCATCACAGGTAGCATCAATGAAATCCAGAAAATATCCAATTTTTCCAGCACCATTTGTGGAAGCTGCTATCTTTTTTCCAGTGAGCATTATTGGCACCTTTGTCAAAGATCAAGTAATTATAGTTACTCCTACTTAGAGTAGGGTCTTCAGTTTTGTTTCATTGGTCTGTCTGTTATATGTCAATTCCATGCTCTTTTTGTTACTATGGCTTTGTAATATATGTTTAGATTTGGAATGGTGGTACCTCCTGAGGAGCTTTTTATACTAAGGATAGTTTTGAATATTCGAGTCCTTTGCCATTCTAAATAAATTTGGAGATTATTTTTTTTTCTGTCTTTGCAAAGATTGAAGCTGGGATTTTTATTGGCATTTCATTGAATCTGTAAATTGTTTTGGGATGTACTGTCATTTTCACAATATTAATTCTACCTATCTAGGAGCATGGAAGATCTTTCCATCATTTCACAACCTCCTGTATTTCCTTCTAGAGCATTTTATGTTTTCATTATATGTCTTTTACATCCTTGGTAAGTATTATTCCAAGGTATTTGATTTATTATTTTGTTAGGCTCTTGAAAACTGGAAGGTCTCACTGATTTCTTTTTCTGTATGCATATCATCTGCACATGGGAAGCTACTGATTTTTGTGTGTTATTTTGTATCCTGTCACTTTGCTGAAGGAAATTATCACCTTCAGGAGCTTACTGATACTATCTTTAGGGTCTGCTATGTATAGGATCATGCCATCTGCAGAATGGACAGCTTCACTTTTTTTCTTTCCAATTTGTATCCCTTATATGTTTTTCTCCTGACTTAGTTCTTGGTCTAGAACTTCGAGTAGTATGTTGAGGAGCAGTGGTGAGAGTGGGCACCCTTGCCTTGTTCCCTACTCCAGTGGGAACTCCTTGAGTCTTTCCCCTTTGAGTATGACTTGGACTTTAGGAGATTTGCATATGACCTTATTTTGTTGAGCTATAAGCTCTCTATGCCCAGTTTCTCCAGCCTCTTGATCATAAATTGATGTTTAATTTTGTCAAAGGTATTTCCCTGCATTGATTGAGATGGCCATGTGGCTTTTGTGGTTAAATTTATTAATCTGATGGATTACAGTAATCAACTTCTTTATATTGAACCATCCCTGCATCGCTGAGATGCAAATTATTATAACCATCATTCACTTACAAATGAAAAGAATCTGGACCAGAAGGGATAATATCTGAAGTAATGGTAATCTTAATAAGCAAGAATTGCATTAATTTGATATTGCTAAAATATTCCTCTTATACAGTAACATTTTATGATGTTTACAAAAAATGAATTAACTTGAATGTGTATACACACATATAGGACACAAACAATCATGTATGATTCCTAGATTTTAGAACTGGAAAAATTATGATACTGCTTATCCTGCAGATAGGAAGATAATTAAAGACCAAATTACTTATATTTTGACAAAAGAAAATAACTTTTTAGATGCAATAACTTTGTGATACTAATAAGGCATCTGAAATATTGACAATTAGAATGTCAGTGGTGTAGAATACTCTGAAAGTCTTGCTTAGCATATTCAAGGTCCTAGATTCAATACCTATCAAGAAATTAATAAAAGAAAAAGGAGAGTTTATTCTAGTCATATGTTCAGCTCACTAACTCATGGGATAATCTAGCATTGAGAAGTGGCTTGGGGATTTGGCAGAATAATGGTGCTCTCTACTATTACATAAACTAAAAAGTTCAGAAGGAAAGACAGATGAGTTGGAAGAACATCCCAAGACTATGTATGTGCAGGTCGATCAATCTCAGCATATAAAATTCAGAGCATGAGAAAAGAAGGATTGGTCAGTGGGGTAGATTCATGAAGTGCATGCAGTCTCATAGAAATGTGATAGGTCATTTAAAATTATCTAGAACATATGAAATAGTGATATGAACACATACCAATGGACTATGTAAATATTTCTGTGAATATGAAGAGAGAATTTCTCTATGAAAACATATTCATTACGACTGGCAGTTTTGCCACATAGTCCTAGCACCATGGCTGTGGAGACAGAATGACAGCCAAAGAAGAAACATTTAATTGCTCAAAACAATGTCTTGAAAAATTGTTTTGGAAGAAAATCCACACAATAAACCTTACATTGTAACATATACAAAAACTATTTCTCCAAGAATCAAAAGATTATACATAGAAGGTTTTTTTTTTAAAGATAGTAATTGTGTCACTTTTGTAAGGCAACTCTCTGATTGTTTCATACGGAGTCACTCATCTGATCTTATCAACAGTATTTTGACATAGAAACAGCCATAGTAATCTGAACACATTATTGCAATAGGCTCCTAAACATTCTTCAGGGAAATTGAGGCCATCAGAGATGATGATGTTGGCTGCATTGCTGCAGAGCTGATTAGTGATGAAATTTGAAAGCAGGCAATCTCTCGCCAAGACGTTTTTAACAGTGTAATGCACAACATCCGAAGGACCTAGAGGAAAATGCAGTGTTGACACAGAAGGTCAAACTCATCTAGTTACTATTAAAATATATCTTTCTCAAGTACATAAATAAGATACTGTGTTAGCCAATTTGCAAGCTAGGTAGATTGCTCAGTGGTTAAAGGAACTTGTTTTCAAAGGCTGCTGGCCTAGGTTTAGGTTTGATTTCCCAGCATCCAAATAAAATATATTTAACATTCAAATATATTTGACATTCACTTGCAGTTGCAGATAAGAAACTGTGACTCTCTCTCTCTTTCACACACACACACGAATAAATTAATAAAATATTTTTTAAAGATCAACTTTCACTTTAAAATATAGGAAAAGAGCAGGAATGACAACCATTTTCTTAAGTACTTTGGCATTAAAACAAGAGATTTCTTAATTTCACTGCAACCACATTTATTAAATAAGTAAAATTATATTATATATTAGATATTTCACAGATGCATCATTGTGACTTTCACTCCATATATGTTGAGAAATTAGAGTCTTATATGCCATAAAGCCTTTATTATATAAAATTAAACACTCACATGTTTGCAGAGACTGTAAAAGAGCCTGATCCTAAATGTTAAGAATTGTTACTGATTGATAATATTTAATTTCATATTTCATTCATCTAATACTATTATATTTATCTTCATTTATATTTTACACTTTTTACACCATTTTTTTACTAACTTGTTAACATATATGACTTAAGTTTTGAGTAATTAAATATAACTTAAAAATTCTTTTATCATTTGATGCAACAATAGCCCTTATAGCCATAATTGAACAAAATGCTACTATTTAACTGTGTTCTTAATTGAATATCTAATGGCATGAGAAATATTGGCAACGAAGCTTAGAATTTCCCCTATTATATTCTGATATGGAGAATAAGGGGAAAAAAACTTGTCTGTCGTTAGGAAAGTGACATCAAAAAATAGCAAAATATTTTGACATGTTGGCAAGGCTCCAGTTTCAGTAAACTTGCTTGCAGCTAGGTGTGCCCTAGCTAAGCTGACCATGGAAGAGGAAGAACAGAGCTCGGGGAAATGCCACCTTCAATAGGTCCTCACAAAGTCCCTGTCCCCAACACTCTGAGACACATTAGCAAGGCACTGTTGCTCTAATAGCCAAAGTTTTGATTTTCATCTTTGGAAAGTTCTCGATTGCCAAACCAGCTTAGTGAGCAACAGTTCAGGTGTGTTCATGTACTTCTTTGGTGGGGGGAGGTGTGCTGGACCCTCAGCCACTTTACCCAGTTGGTGAGGTTCATGGTCAGTTTCCTGACTGTCACATAGGCTCATGGATGCTCATGGGATTGACCACTGGGACAGTCACACTTCTCCATATCACAGCCCAGTCATTTCAATGATCAAGTTATCTTCCTAACCAAATAGCCTAATAAAACCTGGAACCTAGCCATGGAGTGAGGATACCTTGTGCTTCCTACCCATTCCAATGAAGTTTTAATCTTTTCTGTTTTTCTCCTTAATAAAAAACACACGTGGGCCAGGAAGACCGGGCTGAGTACTAGGATATCCAGGATCCCTGGCCACAAGGACTAATACAGACAGCCCACGGAGGAGGATAGCCAACTGATCAGGGAGGGGGAGGGGGGAATTGGGGAATTCGGGATAACAACGCATTGTTTGCCCACTAAATAATGTAACTCATTATGGACAATAAATATATATTTTAAAAAAAACGTGCTTTATTACCTGTGTAAATAAAACTTCTATTTTCTAAAAACTTATACATCATTTTCCATGAGTTTCACTCCTGTAGTTCATGAAACAAAGAACCATGAACATCAAGCTCGGAATGGTCTTGGTGACATTGTAAGATCTAGTGCCCAAGCGTCTGAGTTAAATCAACTTAAGTGCCACGGAAAGTCTCTATCTTTTTCAAAGAGAATTCAGACTAAATATTAACTGGATCATCACAGTTGTGGAATAACATCGATCTATTTATAATATATTTCCACTAAGATATCAAATGTTTTTCTATTGGTAATATTTTTATAACTAAAAAAATAGCATTGCCATAGATAGTCAAACATCAAAAGTTAAATAGAGATGAGGATGATAGGAAAATATTATCACTTACCTGAATTGAATCAGCTCAGGAAACAGCCCTGAACTTGACCCTCTAACATTACATCTTTGTTTTCTCTCTTGCTGGAAATGGCACCAGAGAAGTCCCCCAAACTCATTGGCTTCCATGGCTCAGCTCCTTATCAAGTCCTGTCAGTAATTTTAACATGAACTGCTAGAAAGAATACTGAAATCTAGCAGCATCGTTAGAGCAGATACTTTCTGTGAGTAGAGTACAGTCTTTAGAGAATAAAATCAAAGGAAATGAGATTATTAAAATACTGGGTTTGTGCTTTTTTTTTGTGAACGATGGTAGCCTTGGAGATAAGTCTTTCTTTGCCCTGCCCAGAAAAATGGCATTTTTTTTCTCTAGTGATCTCCCATGGCATTTATAACTGTGATAGTTCCTGTGGAAAAGGCCCACATTATCTGCAAGATGCCACATGGAACATTGATCAGCAGTCATTAATGGCAGACAGCCAATTAATCTTTCATTTACATGTGCTGCCCAGTGTGGCTTAAAAATTATACCCTTCCTTCCCTTACAAAGAGCATTCCAATGTCAAATAGTTTGTCCTATTTAAAGTTCCCCATCAACCTGACTATTGGGATATGCAATGGAACTAATCGATTTGCCAATAATCATTTAAAAGTTACCTTGAAACTTACAGCAGCATCTATTTTCATGACAGATTCAGTTCGCAAATGAGTCAGGTTGGGACTATCAAAGGCATGCTTTAGTCGTGATTCAAGTATGAGGGGCTAATGAAATAGCATAAGCAGAAATATATTTAAAAAAAACCTCCTGGCCATTACTGGATATTTGGAATTAAATATACCACATAAAAATGAAAAGGGACACTTGGTATGTTTCAAAGTGGTAAGGCAATCTACGCTGTTCTGTGCAGATGCCCCTTCATGGAAGGAAGGTTGTATTGGCTGCTGGGGGAGAGCTTTATAGGACAGCTTTAGCTCTCAGCCCTTCAAGGATTGTCCCAGGTGTCAGAGCAGCAGTGTGACACAAAGTTTCATTTGTCGGGCAGTATATAATCAGGACATTCGGATGGAGGCAGGCTGCATGGGATGATCCTGCAGGTGCTCTAGGTCCACACTTGACCCTAGACGCACAATTTGTTTTCTAAGCCTCTATCCAAATAATGGTGAAATGGCAAAGTTGTTTAAATATATTTTATCTACCCGCTTATCATGCTGCTGAAGAAAAATGGTGATGGTTCATATGGAATTCATATTCATTCAGTTTCTCATATTGTTTTTCCTACTAGTTTTACCTGACCAACTAATTAGATATTGTTTATAGGTGACAATGTCTCATTTGATTTGATGTGTATTAGACCATAATCGTCTAGGAAAATTTGAAGATTATGTTTGTGTGACCAAAGGCCTTTTTTCCCTAAGGAAAGTGGAAGGACCGTGGAGGGAGAGAAGTGACAATGTGTACTTCAGGTTCACACGTGTCCACTCCTTCCTCTAAAATCTTGCAAAGGGCTTGTGGAAATCTGGATAAAATAAAGAGATGCTAGCATCTTACAGTGAGAGAAGTGGTGGCATCATCTTGATTTTACATTTAGAATATATAGTCTGATTTAAAAATGCACTTGTATTGAGAGATAATCATGGATAATAAACACATATAATTACAGTTATCTGAGGATAATACAGCAGCTTGGGAAACAAAAGTTCCAAGTAGCATTATCAGCACTATGCAAATGATATGCTTTTTATGAATTCCAGTTGTAAAGAAAGAACTAAAATAATTGAATTGAGCCATTATACTTGTTATCCTTTAAAAATATTCTAGAACATTTCTCTCTGAAAAATATTGTGTATTAATCTTGTTTAAATTAAAGTGTTTAGAATACAACAGGATAAAGTTACATTGCAGAACACAATTATTTTTCACCACCTAATACACAGACCATAATACAATCAATGGTGGTTTTCATAAACAAAGGTTTTAGTTGTTTTACTTGATCCTGAAAAATAAAGATTCACTTTTAATTAATGTGATCAAATTCATATTAATTTTTAACATAGAAAGTATCTGGACATTCTAGCCTAAAGAGGTCTAAAGGACACAATACACATGCAGTGAAGTATCCCATTTCTCTTGATTCTTGAGAAAATTTTGAAAATTGTGGTACATTATCCATTCATGTGTCCATCTTATGGCTCAGGAGTGAACTGAGAAAATTTGTCCACTAAAGTGTCTTATTATCAGGAGAAGACTCCCCCAGTCATAACCCTGTGGACTCAGGAAACCCCTCATTCATTTACTTTATGAAATGACAAATTGTTTTTAAAGTTGGCAAGATTTTAGAAATAAAGCCTGTGCCTAGGTTTCTTAATAATTTCATTACCTTTTAAATGGAGAAGGTCCTGTGGTCAGGAACTACAAAAGTCAGTAAAATTGAAAAGGCAGCCTGTCGCTTTGTAGTGTAGCTCTGACACTTCTTGGGAAAGTTTACTTCACATGGATGAAAACAAGCCCATAGAGCCCACCTCAGAAAAATCCAAAAGCAGTACTGTACAGTACTGCCATTGGCATTTGTCGTTTATCAGATTAATCAGTTTTTCTTAATGATTTTCATGTCAACATCAACTGTGCCAATGAATTTCCATTTTTCTTCAAAATTTAGAACTCAATGGCTCAGCAGTTAAAGGCATGTGCTTACAAAACCTGCCAGACAAGATTATATTCTCCAGACCCTACGGAAAGCCACATAGCCATCAATTGACAGTAGCAAGAGACCCTGGTAACTCACACCCATAAAATTAAATGGATATTAAAAATCAATATGCATACAATTTATCAAATATATTCTTTTTTATTTAATATTTTATTTATTCATTTTCAAGCAGAGATACACGCACTCACACACACACACAGAAACAGGGCAGAGAGAGAGAGAGAGAGAGAGAGAGAGAGAGAGAGAGAGAGAGAGAGAGAGAGAGAGAGAGAGAGAGAAACAGGGCCACCACCTTGTGGGTCTAGCTTATGTGGGTACTGGGGAATTGAACCTGGGGCCTTAGGCACTGGAGGCAAGTGCCTTAACCTCTGAGCCATCTCTCCAGCCCTCAAATATATTATTATATCTATATATTAAGATAGTGTGTGTGTGTGAGAGAGAGAGAGAGAGAGAGAGAGAGAGAGAGAGAGAGAGAGAGAGAGCCAAATCCTAAATCCTAACCCCTAGAACACCAGGAATATACTGTCTTTTTTTTAAATTTTTGGTTCTCAATGCTGTTTACTTGTTAATTGAATAGCATTCACTATTTTCTTTTCTTTTATTAAACTAAACACGTTTGGTGGCTGTTTGGGAGGTGGCATCTTGCTGGATGAGGTATGTGATTAGGGGTGGGAACTGGAATGTTTAGGGCAAGCTTCCCTCTGCCAGATATCAGCTCGTTCTGCTGTTATTTTCCACCTGCTGTGTCAGAGGTGCTAACCAGCGTCTGCTCTAGGATCATCCTATCCCTGCCATCTTGAAACTCTAAGTCATACTAAACCCTTTCCACCCATCAGCTGCTTCTGGTAAGGTATCTTGTCCCAGCAACATGGAGGTAACTAACTACAGCATTAGTGAGTGTTATTATTTAATTCTCACAGTCTGTGAATGAGAAGAGGGGATGAATGAAGGAATGGAAGGAGATCAATGTGGAGACAATGTGGATGAGAACACTTGAGATGCCGAGCTTGACCATATCACCAAAGCTTCGTCAAGATTAGTCAGGAGAAAACGACATCATAAATTTGGTAAGGTTATTTTATATTGATTTTCAGTTAGGCATCACATTTACAGTACAATGATCATGCACAGAGTAAGTCAGAATTGAGAGCATTCAGCCAATTTGTCCCTCGGGGTCCTTGTTGTCACTTGGAAGTCTCAGTGGTAATGTAGACTAAAGAACAAGTTCTTCTTTCTGTCTCAGCTCCCCATGAATATATATATATATATATATATATATATATATATATATATATATATATATGACTTTGACAAGGGTGAAGAAAGCAAGTCATGTTGGTATTTAAGGTTTATCTTTATTGCTACCTGAGAAAAACACAGGATGTATCACATCTGAATTGTTCCTAGTTGTTTCTTGTGACACTTTGGGCTTTATTCATAACATTCCTAGACATGTCCTTGCCCTGGTTTTAATGACATACAGGTTTTGTATTTATTCCTCAGTACTTGGATGAGAGTTAGTTTATGTGGAATAAATTTGGAGGTAGGGATAAAAGGCATTCACCATCCAGTTCTTTTTTTAATATTTTATTTATTCATTTTCAAGGAGCGAGCGAGCGAGAGAGAGAGAGAGAGAGAGAGAGAGAGAGAGAGAGAGAGAGAGAGAGAGAGAGAGAGAACACCAGGGCCACCACCTTGTGGTTCTGGCTTTTGTGGGTACTGGGGAATTGAACCCGGGACATTAGGCACTGGAGGCAAGTGCCTTAACTGCTGAGCCATCTCTCCAGCCCACCACCCAATTCTTAACTCTCCTGAAACTCTTCCTCTCTATTTAGAGCAGGATTTCATCTCAACTAAGCTTGTAATTAAGTACATTCATATAGATTGGTTTCTATTTATTGGTTCTAAATATTGGTTACTAATTCTCCCTTTTAGTCCAGTATAATGTTATAAATATTTTATTAATATATTGCATATAGTGTGCTTACTTTTAAAATTAAGCTTTTCAAGTTTGTGCAAATAGGAATAACATAGCCAATACACAATTCAGTGCAATTTTCAGTTCCAGAAATCCCCAGAGTATAAAAATGCATTGTCTATGAATGAGTGGACAGTGAATCTATCATTCTTTTACAAGATATTTTTAAGATTAAAAAATCAGGATGTCAAAGAACATTTTTATTAAAGTGCCTAAGGTTGTGATGGTAATTATCTATTCTAGTTATTTGACTGCCTAGATATTCTAAATCTTGTTTTATTTGATGACACTTCATAATTTTATGCACCAATTTTCCTGCCAGGATTCCTGTGATTGTTGTTACCTATGACTAGGAATAGCATTCTAGTTTCCACTGTGAATATAATGCTTCTTAGAATAATGCATTCACAACGGTGAGTCATTCCACAATCTTTTTCAATTAGGCATGCACTTGAGGCCATGAGTTTTAAAGGAGATAGTCCTTTGACAAAAAGAATCCATGGTTGGCCTCACTCATTTTCAAACTCTATTTTTGCTCTACAATAATGAAATATGGTGGGTTTTGGCTACAGAATCCACTATGATAAAATTCCTATGTTTTCTCTCTGTATTATTGAAAAATATTATATGGACAGCCATCACACAATGTTAATTTATTTCAAAATGATATAGTGATATGTAATTGATTTAATATATCTCAGTGATGTATATTTTAATATTAATAAACATTTATTAAATATAAAACACTGAACTTTTCATGTCTCATTATTATTGAATTTATTTTCCTGAAATTTTATATTTGAAATATCAAGAAGATTTTAAGATATTTCATCATAGTTTTGTTTCTCAATAATATTTTCAAGTCTTAACTGCATTAACTTTATTACTATAAAGCTAACTTAAATTCTTTAATTTTAATACCATTTATCTTTTCATGACTTTTAAATATTTTAAAGTTACTTTTTCACATTGTTATATTTTTCATTCCTTTTATCAATATTATGTTGATTTTGAAAATTAAATATTTCTGTCAGATTTAGTTACCAAAAATAGCAAAGTCATCATCATCAATAAATCTTCCATACTCCTAAATTTAATGATTTAAATAGAGTCATTCCATTAGGTATATTCTGTATTATAACTACCTTCAGCTAAATTCTATACACTTCTTAAGTAAGTTCTGGTTAATTTATATATTATTTTATAGTTATTCCATTTATGATGTAAGCAAATTGGTTCTTTGAGGCAATCCAACACTGTATGATAAGGGCAAACAACCATGAGGTCAGAGTACATATAACAAAAAAAAAAAAAAACATTGTGGAAAGTTCTTTTACTTAGTTAAATAAGGTAGCCATACAAAAACTCTTTTTAGCTCATTTCTACATATAGGGAGGGAAGCCAGAGAGTATTAATGTTTTATTCCATCAATGGTCATCATCATGCATTCATGCTTTAATTACCTTTGGTGTTCTTGGTAATCTTGGCACAGTAATCTACGAGAAATTGTTATCACTGTTCTCTCTTCAAATAGTAGATGTGTGGACATTATTTTGGAATTGACAATGCGACCTCCAGGTGCTTTATCATTTAAAAAACAGTGGATATGTGGACATTGATTTTGGAGTCAAAGAATGGGCACTCCACTTGCTTTATCGTTTAACAAACAGTGGCCCTTCTGGCAGGTTAATGAGTCCTTCTGGGGTCATAGGTAACCATTCATAAAATGCATCAGGAGTTATATATTTTCTACTTGAGGTGTTGTTGCAGAAAATAAGTTACCAAGAAATGGGAATGTGAGCAGGAAAATTACTTGGGAAAATAATTATTACAACCCTTTTTGAAATTTGAAAACACTATTTCCTCCTAATTTACAAATAAAGAATGCATGTACAAATAAAATCAATCTGTAACTAACTTTCCATTTTGCCAAAATATAGACAGTAATTCAAAGTATAAACATAATAGAATTAGCCACTGAAGTTAGGTTAAACCAGATGGCAATAGTAAAAATTAAGACCATAATAAAAGAAAATGTTTTGGGACTTATATTTAAAATCATTTAAATCCAAATCATACTTAAGGATTTAAAGAAATATGGGTAATTAAGTTTGTTTTCACAAATAAATTGTATGCCATGTTGAATAAAAAAAAATGTCAAAAAGTATAGTTCCTTTTCTGGAATTATAACCTATAATCCACAGACTTTGAGTAAAAATAAATTATATACCAAACATGATTTTCTCTTCATTTTGAGTTTTTCTTAGAGATATCCATCTTTTTGCCACTCACAGAATAATATAGTTGACTCCTACATATACTTGTGTATATTCATTCTGCAGGAGTTATATTTGAAAGCCTATAATTGATTAGAATTGTCTGTCTTAACTTCCTGTGTTTGCAATGGAAAGGATGGTATGTAAGTGGGCCTGCCTCCTTCCCCTTTGACGATGATTTATATGTGTTTAATGACTGTGTTGTTTTAAATCTGCCAAGAGATTATTTAGTGAGTTGAAGCAAAATATATCCTGTGAAATGTCAAAAATGAAAGATATTAATTTTAGTCAATGTAACACTTGATCATTTCACATTACCTGAGGGTTACATAGAATAAAGAATAATTATTGTGAAAACAAGTAAATGACCTAGTTAAGTTCAAGTTGTTCTTCACCTTACAAAAAAAGTAGAAGACATCTATTAAAGTCCATAATATAGTATACAGGATGTAAGTATAAAATATCTTTGTAAGTATTCCTAGCCTTTTTCCAAATAATGGAACCTTAATCAATTACTTAAGAATTGTTTAACAAACAATAATGCCTTATTAGCATCGGAAACTGATAATCCATATTGATATGACTTAAATATCAGTATTTACATTGACTGATAAATTTAATTTACCTTATAAATGATTGATTTTATTTCTGAGAATACCATCACTTTTAACTTTTTCTTTAATATTCAGTTGTATGTAGTTGTCTATATGTATTCTATGGCAAACATGGTTCTTAACAAAATAAAAATAATATTCACAATGGAGGATTTACTATTGGAATCAGAAGCTTTATTAAGTAAAATGTTTTGTTTAAAATCTTTAGCATAGAACAATTTGATCGAGATCCATGAATATCAGAACATTTCAAGAATCTATTACTTTAAGCCTGGTGTGTTTCATGTATATAATTTCATTGACATGACAACTATAAATATGTTCAGAAGAGACTCAAACTAAATTAAGTTTTAGCAGCCATCCATTTATTCCCAAATGACACTGCAAGAAAAATGACTTTCTGGGGTTTGTAAATTTTATTCTGTTAACTATTAAGTAGAGCTACTCTTGAAAGTCTCTGCTCATAATATGTACATATCAAAGCAATAATCTATTACTAATAATACTCAATCCCATTCCAATATGTAAATTCAAATTTTGTAAGATCTCTGCAAAGAGGTGCCATTCTTTTCACTTTTCATTTCTTTCTTTTCAAATTTCACTAGTTAAAAATGTAAATGATCCAATCAAATTTTATGCAGCTTGTTATTTCAGAGGTAGATAAGGGTTAAAGAGCTGCATTCAAGGCAGTCATGCTATGCTCATTTGGGAGAAATTATGTAATTACCTCATTAGCATAATACATGAATAAGTCTAAGATGCATTACAGTATAGATATACTCTCAATTTTAGCACTATAATTTAGTGAACATGGTAACACTTTTGTGGGTTCCTGGATTTGAATTGCATTGTTTGAAAATACCCTTGTCCTTGAGCTGCTGGTCAGTAGCTCAGATCTCTTCCCACAACACTGATAAGTAAAACTGTCTATGCATTCAAGTGTGGTGCTTGATGAGAAAAGAAATCACTTGTAATGAAGAACTTGAAATTACAAGAAGTGGGACTGGGACTATGGTTTAGCAATGAAAAGTGTTTGCTCACCAAGGCTTCTGGAATGGGTTTAGTTCCCCAGTACCCCGTCCTTGTCACAGAAACTCTCCCAAAGGCTCTGGGAAACAGACCAAGGCCACACTAGTGAAACTCAAGCCATAATGCATTGCTTGTGGGAATAAGAACCAACACATGTGATGACACAAGCAGCAGTACTTTTCAGTGAAGTCACTACACACAACATTGTGATAGTTAAGTCTTTACTGTCAGGCCCTGTGGAGATGGCTCAATGATGGATTCTCATCAGATCAGTAATCTAGTATGAGACTCACCTGTCGGACAGCTCTATGAGGGCTTTTCTGCTAAGGGTTGAAGGGTGAACTAGGGAAAGTAGACCTTTCTCTTATGGTGACAACCAAGGGATAAGCGGATTCCAAGAAATGGCAGTGAATGCCTTTAAAAGCCAAGTGTCACACATGACTGCTGGAGAGGGAATCTATCCTGTGCTGCTATCTGCATGGACACCAAACCAAATGTCTTCTGCCTTTCAATGTGGAAAACAGTTGCTCCCTAGGACTTCTCCAGGCATTCGTTGACAGAACTGGACTGCTGAGGCATCTATCCCCATGGACACAGAATCTGTTGGGTTCTCAGACTCTTCAGCCTGCAGAAAGTCATTGCTGGACATCCCAACCAGCATCATGGAAGACAGGCTAATCATTTGCTTTATAATCCATATTCATTCTACCAGTCCCGTTGCTCTAGAGAGCCCTCACTAATGCAAAGATCAAGAGTAAAATCACTGTAGCTTCAATGGATTTTTTTTTCATTCATTATGCCTCTTATGATTTAAATGTGGAATACTTTTTAAAGGCTTATGTGCTTGAACTTGACATTCCCAGCTCAAGGTGCTGCATTGAGAACCTGGAAGATTTCCAGAAGGTATGACCTAGGCAAAGGAGCTGGATTTCTGAGGGCATGCCTAATGGTTATAACTCTGCATAGTTCTTTCTGGCCAAAGCTCTCACTGTTGCATGGCTGCTGCGGGGGGTCTAACCAGTCATGCTGCTGCTGTCTCAGCCTCAAGCTGGTCCTGTGGCCGAGCCTTCCTATTTGACAGACCATGTCCTCTGATCATGAGTGAGAATGAACACTTCCTCCTTGATGTTGTTTCTGCCAGACTCCAGCCAGGAGAAAAGTAACTAATATTCCCTCAGAACTGCTCTGTCTCCAGATATGTCTAAGAGCTGCTCTTTTACCACAGTGCTTTGTCTGAACAGACGTCTGATTGCACATCATCTCCACTCTTCCTAACTGTCTGAATCTTTGATTTCAAAGCCCTTGACACCAGTCATATACCTATGTCGTTCACTTTCCTTACTTCTATGCACTTTGAAGGTAGTTTCATGCAGAGACCAGGGACTGACCAAAGTGTGACACTTTATAGTGTCTCCTTTCTACTCTGATTCATGGTTAGCTGGCTGACTTTTATTGCAGTTTCTTATCTATCCTATACTTTTTTTTTTCATTTCTGATTGTCCAAGGACTCCATGACACATCATTTTATTCTCCACTATCTTTTTCTTATATTGATATATAAGACTGTTAATTTATAAAGTGCATAATACTTGCAGAAGATATTACAGTACAAAAAACTGGAAGCTTCGAAAAGATAAATTATGAGAGTATCTTTGGATTATTATTCCAATTATAATATTAAGGTACCTTGTAAAAGGGATCATCCTCTTTGGTTTGAAATACATGCATAAATTATATGAAATTGTTTCGGATGAGATATTTGTCTCTTTTCCTCATTTACTTACTGAAGGGTTCAATAATATTAACACTTTCTCATAGTTTAGGAATATAATGCAATCTTGATGAATTCACTTTGTTATTTGAGATACACAGAGAGAAAGAAGCAAACACACAGACATGAGGGAGGGAGCTAACCTCTAGGCACATCAGGGCATCCTGACACTGCAAATTCTAGACACATGGGCCATTTCCTGCACTGCCTTTATATGTGTGGTAGTTTGAATGTATATCCCTCTGATGCATTTAACTTCTAGTATCTGGGACAAAGAACCCAACCAAAAGAACTTGTGGAGGAAATAGTTTTTGCTTACAGACTAGAGGGGAACCTCCATGATGGTAAGGGAAACGATACCATGAGCAGAGAGAGTGGAAATCACCTCCACCACAGCACTGCAAATAATGGCAATAAGGTGTGCCAAACACTGGCAAGGGGAAGCTGGCTAGAAGCCCCACAAGCCCGCCCCCAACAACACCTGCAACAAGATTCCAATGGAGATCAATCAATCAGAACACATTAAGTTTATGGGGGAATCAAACTACTACACCACTTTAGCCTCAGCTATTGTTTTGATTAAGGTTAAACTTCCTGCTTAATCTCCACCTCCAACAGGCTGCTGGAGGGGTTATGTCAAGGCGAGGGGGGGTTTGAGTCCAGACTTTACATGGGAGAAGGTAATCTTCACATTGAAGAAGTGACTTAACTAAGCTGTGACTCATTAACTTCATCAAAAAGGAGATAAGCAACAGTACTGCTAATAGAATTAACTAAATTAAACTTGAGTTTTGCTTAAATGACTACCTCGCACTTGGAAAATGCATAAATATTGACAATCAGAGAATCTATGAAAGGTTTATAATTCCCCCACTGTGAAGTCACACATTTTACCTTTATTTAGTGCTTGAAATGAGTATTATTCTGCTTTCTAATGCCCTCCACACTTGGAGTCTAATTTTTAAAATAATTTTCAATGTTATACAAATATATTTAATTGAAGCATTTTTTAAGTCCAATCGAATTTCTAGAAAGCTAAACATGGATTTTTATTTTAGAGTCACAGAATTCAGTGATCAATCCTTAATTAAAGGAATTCTTATTAATGTTTATTTTTTGCCTATAGGAGCCTGAATATAAAACTGGATAAAATTACACCATTCTACAAAAGAAGTTTAATCATAAAGACTGAAGATATTTATAATAATAAGTAAATAAATAATAAGTAAAAGGCTTATAATAATAATAAGCAAACTATACTGATTAAAAGGCTATGAAAGAAGGGAAATTAGCAATAGTAGGTGAGAGAGAGAGAAAGAGAGATAATATGATAACTATGGTCACAACAGGGCCTCCAGCATCGGCAAACAAATTCCAGACATATCTGTCCCTTAATGTGTGATTCTCTTGCCTCAACCTCTAAAATTCTGGGATATGGAGCTGTTCTAATCCCTGGACACAGCTGTCAGATGAGTGTAAAGAAGAACAGAAACATAGTTGAGTTTGAGTTTAGCATCTAGATTTATTTATACTTTGTACAAGAATATTAATGAAAGTATCAAATAACTGACTTGGCCAATCAAACTTTGGCTTGTATTTGGTGCTACATTCCTCATTGTTGTATTGAGATAGGATTATTAATATTGAAATATGTATTATTAGCTCCAACTTTTCAATAAAGGAACAGAGCCTGAGAAGTTTCTGGTGAATTGTCAATCTGACATCATACATGTCTCCTAAAGAATGGAAAATTATAATTGGTCATATTCTGTCAAAAATTCACTGGTACAGGATGTGACAGAGAAAATTCCATATATATATTGATATGCATGTACAGAAAACCACAAAGCTTAATCTATGAACATGAACATAAAATATAAATTATAAAACATAATGTAGCTATTTTCATATTATTTGCATATGAACCATATAGGAGCCTTAAGAAGAAAATTTAGCTCTGTGAAATCAGAGTTTTATTACGCAGTTGACTTCCATTCATTCATAATTATTATAAATCAAAAGTATATTTATTAAAATATAACAAAAGGAAACGTGGCTACAGGCGAATTGATTCCATGGAGAAAAAAAAGAAACAATAGGTTAACTTAGAAAGACATGTCCATAAAACGTTACAGTAATGTGAGTCTTGGATAAGTGTTATATTGACAGGACTGTTACTTGGACCACAATCAGTACACATTGTTTTGTGGTGGCTCCCTGGAAGTTTTTACAAAGCTCTGTGTAGACTATGTTGAGTTTTTCAGCATCTCTTCTAACATTCTGAAAGTTGAAGAGGTTCAGTTGTCAAAGGAAAGAAACAGAACTTCATTTGAAGCAGTGTTGTTGGATGCAACTTGAAGGCAGGCATCACATTCCTGGTGAAAAAAATGAAACAAATCAAAGAGGATCTTTCAAGTGTTGATTTTATAGGAAAAAGCTATGGAAACAATAGCAGCAGAAGGAACAGAAGTTACTTTGAGTACTGGCTGATCAAAAGTGAGACTGCAACATGGGTCCAGTTTTGTATATAGAATATCTTCTTGACCACAATTGCTGTACAGCTTTCTTTGAAAATATTCACTCAATTTATTTTGCATATCTTCAGCTATAACCAAATCTCAACTATTTCAAGTTCTTCCAACTGAATATATATATCAAAAATTTTTTCCTTCATTTGTTTTCTTTTAAAATGCCATAACGGAGCTGTCTGAGAGGCCTGAGGCGATGGCAGAGAGGCTGGAGGACTTGAATCTGCTCAACGCTGTCCTCACCAGCATCAAGGAGGCGCTCAACATCTCCAAGGAGGCCCATGTGCCATCTCACACGTGGTCAGTGTCTTCACATCCTGTGCCAACTTTGCAATGAAAGGGAATCAGAAGGCCCTCTTGCCAGTGATGTGCTCTCTGTCTCGGAGGAGATGGTTGAAAGAAGCTCTGGAAGCTTACAGGCTGGAGCAGAAGGGCAAGAAGGAAGCCCCAGAGCAAAAGAAGTACAAGAGAGAGAAAGAGATAGAGAGAGAGATAGAGAGAGAGAGAGCAGATTCAGATGAGCAAGATGAGAGCAGGGATGAAGAAAGACTGGAAGAAGAGGAGCAGAAAGAGGAGGAGGAAGTAGACAACTGACCAGCAGGGCAGGTGGACTGTGGCACCATAGAAGTGACCAGCCTGAAATGTCTCTCGTGTGTGTGTGTGTGTGTGTGTGTGTGTGTGTGTGTGTGTGTGTGTGTGTGTGTGAAGCTTTTCCCTGTGGGGCATAGTGGTCGTAGGCAAAGTGTCAAAGAGCAAAATAAAAACTGATCAGAATTACGGAAACCAGTTAGTTCTTCTAAGACTCCAAGAATCTCAGTATTGAGAATCTTGTTTTGCTTGATCAATCCTGAACAGATGACTTTGTATGACGAGGCATTCAGAATGACTATTAAATAAGCAGTTTGATATCTTCCTAGATGGATGGCTAGGCAGTTCTTGATCCCAGTTTCCCTGCCTCCACATAAAAGTAATAACTTCATGCTGTCTGCTGTGTTCCAGATCACAGGTGGCAAAAGGTTCAGGAAAAATTGGGATGTTGAGCATGGTCAGCCTGTTTTGATTGTACAGTATTTGACAATAGTAGTTTATTAAGGACAGAATGCTTTAGCTTTTGAAACTACTGAACATCTGTGAGAGAAAAATGAATCTCTTAGATTGACTGCAGCTTTGTTTTCTGTAGACCCACTTGGCTTGCAGCCTGTCCTCACTGCTAGTGGCATGCCCCTTAGGGTCTTAAATTCTCCCTGTAGATCAGAATTGGTCTACCTAAGGAAGCGTGCCAGTGTGAGAACAGCAGGTGAATGAACCTGAGCTGTACCTCACTGTTCAGGGAAAGGATCAAAACTTCCTGAAAGGTATAAAATCCCAAACTTCCTCTTCATGTAGTCTGTCAGACTTGTGGCTGTGGGTTTGCATTCTCTATTTCATGAGTTCCAGCCTTTTATCATCTGGCACAAACTTCCCACTCTGTTCTTCTATCTTTTTGTCTGCCCTCTCTGCTTCCCATCCCCACTTCTCCATCCATCACTCACTCCCAACAGAATTCCCTACAGAATTCTGAACTTTAAGGTGAATGTGATGGAGCTTAGGAATCTAGTCCTCATCACCACCACAACACACCTTTCATTGCTTCTAAAGTATCCAAAGTCCTTTCTTAGCCTTCTTTTCTCCCCTTCAGTGCTGATACATGGCTGAACTATTGAGAAGATTTTAATGCTTTACATACATAAAGATCATTCTTTTTTAAAAATACTTTATTCATTTTCAAGCAGAGAAATACAGAGAGAGAGAGAAAGAGAAAGAGAGAGAGAAGGAGAGAGAGAGGACATATGTGGGTACTGGGGAATTGAACCCGGGGCCCTAGGCACTAGAGGCAAGTGCCTCAACCAGCCCAAAGATCATTCTTGTTTGAAAAAAATAAAATAAAATTCTATAACACATATCACCTTAGTTGCATTTTATAGAATTGTATAATGTCAGTCAAGGTAAAGTGGGTGACTGTTTTTTCCAACCACCTCAGGAAACAGGAGACGTTGAAGAGTAAAGGGCCCAGCTTGTTTTGGAGGTTTGGGACAGAAAGGAGTTAGATAATTCCCAGAGCCTGGGGGCTGCAAAGATAACAGGGAAGGTCAGCGAGATGCTTTATGTGTCATACAAAAAGGTTTCAATTTTTACATGTGACAATAAAACCAGAGGCAAATGGCACCCACACTGAGAGTATGTATCTCCAGGTAGAAACGAGTTATAGAGAAATTCAAAGTTTTATCATAAATATGTCTCCTCAATATGACTAGTAATGTCTCATTCATCCCAAGTTCAAAGACAATTGTTTCTAATAGCATTTGCTTCAAAACCTCTCATGATGTGTCATACATTGTGTTTTCTAATTTGTTTCTGTTCACAAGGTTATAATAAAATTTGTAAGGGGGGTAGGATGATTAACCAAAAGTAAGACATTATGAAGGGTCATTGGAAAGCCTAATTCTTTGTTAGCTAATTATTTTTATAAAGGCAATGTACAAATAAAGTAGAAAATAATATTTACCTTTAATATTTTGCTTATTCAATGATCAGATTTATCAAAAAAGATATGTATATTCCAGTTTCAAAAATGAATTGGGTGGATTTTCTAGCATGGGAAATATTTATTGTAAAACTTGGGACTAAGTTAAGATTAAATTAGTGGTAGTTCGGTGAAACTGATCATAGACTCTCAAACTACTATTCATAACAGGAAGAAGAAAGAGGAAAGAGAACATATACAGATGAGAAGAAATTTATAAGCCTAAAAGAAAAATTGGATGAAGGAGGTAGCAAAAAGGAGATTCTCAGGGGAAAAAGATGGATGGATGCCAAGAAGAACTAGAAGCTACTTAGCTAGGTTTCTTGAGCATGAGTAGATATGGCTGTGATCTGTTAATATATGGCCTGCAATATGCATTTTGGAGCCTGCAACTATGAATACCACCTAAAGTATGTGTGTGTGAGAGAGAGACAGACAGAGACAGACAGAGAGAGAGGAGAGAGAAGAGCGAGACGGAAGATATATGATGACAAAAAAAAAAAAAAACCTTAGAGACTTCTGGGGCATGCTCAGAATATGTTCTGAGCTAAACACTTGTTACTGTCTTAGCAGTTTCATAATTAAATATTTCCAAAAGTATATCAAGGTATGATGTGAAATTATTAAAAGAATATAGTATTTTTCCAAACACAAAAGAAGTAAAATGGACAATGAACATATATGGAAATTATAATACAGTCAAGTGTAATGTCTCTTTATTGATTTTGTTTCCAGATTTAAAAGTAATGACATTTCTTCTCTATAATATTATACTGTGATTTCTATCTATAGAAATGTACCTAATATTCAAGGAACAAATTAGAACTCATATCCTCCTCCCCCATTACTAGAATTGCCTGAGGGACAACTAACCAAATGGACTGAAAATGTCAATCTAATTTCCTTTTGATCTCAGTGAAAGCTAAGAGTGCCTTAAATGACTATTAATTTTCTCATCTGCATGTACCTGCCATATAAACTGTTTGGATTAACCAAACAAATATATAAACTACAATAAAATATTCAATATAAAATGACAGAAATCAGTGTGACTTTTAAATTTTAATTGTGATAGTGCATACTCTTAATTAGTGTATTTCATCTTTTCAGGAGTTACTTAGTTCAATACAATACACAATGTGTAATTAAAATTAAAAATTCGATGAACTGATTTAAAATTGGCCCACTTTTATAGTGTCAAAAGTAGCACACCAAATGATTTCTTCTGGGAAACTGTACCTGTTTACTGCCCAAGATCATCTCTCTTGGCTTCAAATCAATATCACTTTCTTTCATTCATCAGTGATCATAATGCTTTTCAATAATTCTAATTTTAAAGAATGATGACAGCAAGTGTATAGGCATTGATTGCTTAAAGGTTACAGCCAAACTGAGCACAAAGGTAATTTTGTTTTTAATGAAAGAGCCTATTTGAAAAGTCAAGCACTTTTCCTAGACAAACTTTATGTAATAAGGTTATATATCTGATTATGTATGAGATGGAATGTATGTGTGTGCATGCCCAAATGTGTGCTATTCCAGAAGTTATACAAAACAGTGAATTTATAGCAATTATTTGAAAATACAGAATATATATCTTTAAATTTTTTGGGTGTGCTAGGGTTGAGAATCACTGCAAATGAACACCAGATGTTTGTACCACTTATTCTGTCAGGTTACATGGGTGGCTTAGGAACTGAACCAGAGCTGTCAGATTTTTGTAGGTAAATATCTTTAACCACTAAGCTATCATATTAGCCCTTGAAAATTCTTTTTAATTTAACAGTTTTTTTAAGTTTCTAAGGTAAATAAAATGAGTTAATATAGTGTGCTGTTACTAAAACATATCTAGAAAGGCCCATGACCCCCCCACCTCAGAAAAGGCAGTTAATTGCCAAAGCACTTGACTCTCCACCAGAATTAGATGGTGAGACCCCATTCCTGAAAATAACACAGGATGCCGCCACAAGAAATTTTGAAATAAAGGCAGAACAGAAATGGAAGTCATTTACCTGATGGCTAACTGTCATAATTATGGAAAGCACTGATCATCTAAGGGATCAAAGTCAACGAGGGTGTGAAAAAAAGTAGAATCTGTAAACCACAGAATCAACCAGGCTGCCTGATATTTTGAAATTTGTATAGGTCTTTCAGAGCAGAATGAATCAGAGTTACATTGAAAGATTAGGCAGTGACTTGGGCCAGGAAGACCGGGATGAGTACTAAGATATACAGGATCCCTTGCCACAAGGACTAATACAGACAGCCCACGAAGGAGGATATATAGCTAATCAGGGATGGGGAGGGGGGGAATTGGGGAAGTCGGGATAACAACGCATGGTTTGCCCACTAAATAATGTAACTCATTATGGACAATAAATATTAAATTAAAAAAAAATTTAGATCACAGCAATGTACATATACCAGGCTCTGTTAAGCATTGTGATGTTTAACATGAGACAAAATAGAAGACTAATATATTTTAAAAATATGAGGTCAATGGCAGATTATATTGTATTATCATTTCCATCACTAGAGCATGTGGATTACAATGGGAGGGTTCAATGTAATACTAAGAAAATAATGAGTAGATGGCATTTAGGAAGAACTATCAGGATATGATAAGGGTTCTGTGGGGTCCACGAAGGGCTGTTACAAAAGAAACTCTACCTTGTGTTTACATTGTTAAAGCGTGCTTGAGTAGTGTTTGCTATCATTGTGTAAATGAGATCAACCATCAATACATAAAATAGAAGCAGGAAAGACTAAGGAGAGAATTTAAGCATTCAGTGATTGTCTCTAACAACAAATCAATCTACAAAGAAGACAGAAGGAATGATTTGAAAGGTAGGAAATAATAAGCACAAATTCACAAGAACAAAATATAGTTTGTTTTTATTCCTGCTGGGGGTTCTGTTGTTCAGTTGTAAAAATAAAATGAAACCTTTGAGAAAGTGCCCAGATAAACAAGGAACCTATCAGTATAGCAAGTCAGATAACCCATGAAAGGTCAATGGAGATAGACAACAATGATATCCAACACAACCCAAAGCAGAAATCCAGAGATACTTAAGATGACAACAATAAAGCAGACTTAAAACTCACCCACCATGTCTCAGGGAACTGAGCGGAAGAGGGGACAGAAAAATTGTAAGAGCCATGGTGTGGGAGAATCTCCAGAGATATTGCACCCCTTAGCAACAATACACAAAGGGGAGGACTGGCTACCTCTGTACAATTCATAACCCCCTAACTCATGGACTGATCCAGTATGCCCAATGAGAAGGATACCCAAAGAATTGGGAAGAGGGAAAAGAGAGATGGGGGTACCATCATAAGATTTTCTCATACAATGTATCTAATTTTGGATAATAAAGATATCAAAAATGAGAAGTGGGAAAAATAATATGAGTAACAAAATAAAACAAAAAAAAAGAAAGCCTATATTTGTTTTAGAAACATCTAGAGACTTAACTAGGTTTACCCTAATAGTATAGCAATGGAACATATATCAGAATGTCTTGAGGGACTGAAAGGTTGGAAATGAGGACAATGAACTTGAGCTTGGTTGGGCATTGAGGTGAAGATGTTGGCTTATGCATGGCAAGGGGAGTGTCACTATCAGAAGTGGGTAGCATTTAAGAGCCAGAAGGAGCAATGCAAGGCAGGTTATCCTAGAAACTGGTAGAATACATGTAGGAGAGGGAATATTGTCACATGCTTACATGGAAGCAGGTTGAAGGAATAAGGGATTCTAGTGGTGGCAGGCCAACAGTTTGGAAGAGAAGTTAAGCGAATGAGTGTCAGGCTGAATACAAAGATTAACATAGGAGAAGATCAAAAACCTAAGGGTGGTGGAGAACACACTAACAACATTGCATGGATGTCCTCAAACTGGACTAAAATGAGAGACTAAAGAAATCATTCCACCTATGTCAAAGTTGGGGCAGCAGTGAGTTTCCTGGGGTTATTTTCAGGAGCATGGAGAGGAGTTACAGGACATAAGGGACTCAAAGGCAACAGCACACCCGAAAGATCCATGCCAGCACAGGTGACAACTCCTGAAGTCTGTGTCCCTCAGCCTCCCCACCTTGCAGGCAGCTCCTCTGAAGTGGCTCACCCTTGTTTATTGCCCATGTGATCTTGAAGAAGAGCCTTGATGAATCTTGTCACTATCTGAGCTTCCCCTCCAGGAATCATTGAGCCTGACTCCTTCTTCTGAACAGGTTTCATTTCTTAGAAGATAGCTTCACATGGACCATTCTCACAGACACTGAGAGTTACCACAGAGTTGTAAAATATTTCAATTTAGAACAGGGGATCCTATACAGAAACCAAAGCATACAAAATCAAGAATTTGGCAGAGGGTTTTGTTGCATGTGGACATGAAGAGGAAGGGACTTCAAGAAGATTTTACTTTCTGAATCTTCCTTTGCTTTGCTATTTTTAATTAGAAGGCAGTATGAGAATTCATGGCATATGAAAATAATAGTGAACGGGAGACTGCATTAATTCTTCAGCTCAAATACAAGTCCACTGAGCCAGCCAGAAACCTAGGAAGAGCAGAAGGTAGAGGAAAAACTTCCTCCAGTTGCACAGCTTGGAAAATGCTCTTAGCATGAAATGATAATTGTAAGGAGAACAAAGAAAATTATGGGAGTTGAGATTTATATGTGGCCAGGTGTTGATGTGCAATAAAAGCTTAATAAATGGAGAAGAGTCATGGAGTGGTTTATAATGAATGAAAATTTGGAAGACAGGGATGCTGGTCAGTAATAAGAAAATTGCATATTTACATGTTTGGTAAAGTATAAGAACCATCTGGGTTGGCTTTTCATTAAAGAACTAGACAGTTTGATTGAGAAATATTCAGTGACTGGGAGGAAGTATGCAAACAGAACTGTATTTTTAGTTTGTAAATTAGGACAGAGAAATGATGATGATCCACTCTTATAAAATATTAATTTTCTCACCAAGCCAGGTGCTCATTACATTTTCAGATAAATGCCAACTCCATAGGAGATTGTCTTTGCTTTACCTTGACTACCACATTCCATTTGTGTTTCTATGCATATCATATGAGGAAAAAGCTTTTTAAGAAAAAAATTGAATGAGAAACAAAGAAATTGAAGGAGAACCTAAAATAACCTTTTAAAATTGTAGCTCTTGGTATGTTTAGGCACCTCATAGAAGACAGGTAATTAAGTTATCATGACTAAAAAATCATGGAAGACAATTTCAAACTTATTTGTGTAAACTCAATATATTTTGGTTGGGAAATTATCATTTGTCTGTATTTATAACCAATAATACATATTTTCATTATTTGCAAGGCTTGGAAACTGGACACTATTTTGAAAGATGTGTTGTGTTGTGGGAATCGCATTATGACACACATATAACAAGGCACTGTTGTTTCCACACAAATGACAAACTCACATTCATTCACTCTATATTTTATCTCCCTCTGAAGACTCTCCTATTAACTTTCAAACTAAATGTACTTAAGTAGTTCATTTTTATGGAAAACAATATGTATATTACTGAGAACATAACTATATCGCCTTTATACTATAATTACAATATCAACATTAATTTTTAACAATACACTACTAATAGTATATTACCATATGTTTGTTGATTAACATAAATTATTACAGACATATGATATGTAATTATATAGCTGTGTTATATATTATTAAAATATAATCAAACAATAATTATAATGTTATAGCATAGTATAATGTGATATATCCTGAATAACAAATGATTCCCTTATGCAGAAATTCAATCCTTGAGTTCAATGCAAATGAAAGAAGATTTGGACTTTTCTTCCATGATCTTCAGATGAGCTTAGAAGAGCAATTGACTCTCCCTCTTGCACAATGACATGGAATTTCAGCTTCCCGGTTTCTCCTCCTCTAATAATGGTTCAGCTGTGTCAGCCACTAAGGGCAGATCTGACAGAGCAGACAGCAGACACCACCTGCCTGCATCACTGGAGTATCGGTAATTTACCTGAACATCCCCAGTGAAGCAAGGTGAGTAGCCCACTCCTCTCTCTGTCTCCACATGAGTCAATGACAAAAGTAACAAAAGAAAATTTAAAAATCAATTGACTAAACATAAAATACACATTTCTTAGAGTCTTGTGATAACTACACAAATAAAATAAAAATAAAAAAATAAAAACACTTGCTTCCTCTCACAGTTGTTCCAGTGCTAGACCTGCAACATCTCTCCTGGCCTCTCTCTGGTACAGAAGTAAACCCAAAGGGATGACTGTGTTCCTGCTTACCCTCCAACACTGTGGTCCTTAGTACTTTTCAAATTATATGCACCTAAATTATTTATAAATTATTATTTATTAACATATGATCTATTGGGATAAATGTAATTAAAAATAAAACCTTGCATTCCTTTAATCCCAGCACTCAGTAGGCAGAGGTAGGAGGATCACTGTGAGTTCAAGGCCAGCCTGAGACTACATAGTGAATTTCAGGTCAGCCTGGGCTAGAGTGAGTCCCTATCTTAAAAAATAAATAAATATAAATAAAAAATATAAAATCTCTCTAAATCTCATGAAAAGCCTCTACAAAGGGAGAGGAGAAAGGAAACAACTTTGAACTATAATATACTTTATTTCAGCCAATCCTCTTAAGAACCTTCTAAGACAGAAAAAAAGTTTCACTTTTATGTAATCAAGAAAGTCAAATCGGACTGGAGAGATTGCTCAGAGGTTAAGGCACTTGCCTCCAGTGCCTAAGGCCCCAGGTTCAATTCCCCAGGACCCACATAAGCCAGACCACATAAGCCAGACCCACAAGGCGGTGGCCCTGGTGCATTCTCTCTCTCTCTCTCTCTCTCTCTCTCTCTCTCTCTCTCTCTCTCTCTCTCTCTCTCTCTGCTTGAAAATGAATAAATACAATATTAAAAAAAAGAAAGTCAAACCATCGCATGTGCCTTCCTGATAGATCATAACTAGTGATTATGTAGATGGACCAACAGCGAGATCATAACTAGACCTCTGGAATAAGAAAAGACAAGAACATTCATCACACACCAGTCAGCAGTCACCCGCTACCTGGAATGATTCAGCCTGTGTTAGGAAACTGGCTTTACTCAAAGGAAAAATAAACCCCTCACAGATGTATTTGAGGAGCTAGTCAACAATAGTTGAAGCAGGTTACCAAGCGAAGCTGGGATCTTATCCTCTCAAAGAAAGTGGACAATGAAAATTCTAATATTCCTGATATTTTCATTTCAAATAGTTCTTAACAGAAATATAATTTTGTGTTTTAAAATACATATCTGCCTTTAAATATAACATTACCAACTCAATAAAACAAATTTGTTAAATGCTGCAGATTTACATTAGTGTTGAATATTGTAATTGTTAATGAGAACCATATATATATATATATATATAGCTTTGATATACTCCCTTCACATGTCCTCAGACTTAATTTTTAGGAGCACAATATAGAATGCCTTGTGACCCTTAAGCAGAAGAAATATTGCAAGGTCCTTGGTGTATACAAGTTATCTATCAAGATAATGTGTTTAACAACCTTGTATTAACTGTTGACTAATAACTCAAAGCAAGCTACAGTGATGCACTATCTATTATCCATAGAAGCTAAAATATCACATCAAAGTTTTCATAAAAATGTAAGAGGAGCCATGCATGGTGACACGCACATTAAATCCCTGTCCTACAATTGAGGTCTTGGTCATAGTATATGTGACAGAATCCTTTATTTCTCTGCTGCAAGTTATCTCTATATTTCTGTACTTTTAGAACTTCTATTAGCAAATTACTTACATTTACTCTCATATATACCTAAGTTGAACATAATAAAAATTGACAAAATGAGTTTTATTTATATTTGATGGTCTTTTCTTCCATATGAAATCAGAAATGTGGAAATACCTTTTCTTGTTAAGTCATAAGTTATCAACCCAGAAAGAAAACAGTTTCTGGCATTCCCTTTTATTGTTTCTGTGCTAGGTTTAGGATTTAACATAATACTTACCCTCAGGAGCCATACAAATGTTACTTCCTCTTTGTCAAATTGCATTACCAGCCTCAAGACTATATTTTAAATCTCCCCAAGGTTATATAGTCATGTGAAGGTCAGAGTAGGTTTATTTTTTTATTTTTATGTTTTTTTGATTTTTCAGAAAGTGATTGTATTTAGGATCAGGTGTCTATTTTGTCATCTGTTGTCCCCACCAGAGCCATGGACACAGTTCTCATCGTGACAGCCCCACATCCATTAACACAAGAACAGTATTTCAGTCACAGCTTCAAGATTAACTTCTCCCCACTTTGGCACTGTGACCTTTTGATGATGAATGTGTCACTAACACAAATATTTTACTAGCCTTTAAGAGAATTATCTTTGTCAAAGCTGGGAAACAGGGATGGCTTTTATACAATATATGAAACAGGTTGATAATATTAAAATATGATGAATGAGAAGGTGGAGAAATAATAAATTCTAATATGACTGAGCTTTCAATAACTTGGAAACTCACACTCATCAAAGAACCCAAACTGAAAAGTTTAAATCTCATAAATCAGATGTTTAATATCTTGCACTTAGCACAATCACATGATAAACATAAATCTGTAGATTATTAGATTCTGTGGTCACCTATTCAAAAATGGTAATAAAAAATGCTTATGTTAAGCATTTTATTCACTACGTTCTACTGACAATTGAGGTGAATTTTGGCCTTTACAGCCAGAAAAACAGCATTTATAATTTCTTATAACTTCCTACTTTCTGCCCATTATACAATTTCCACAAGTTATTTACAAAATGAGAAGTATTTAAGGTGTAAAATATGTAAAACTATTATAAAAACTTACAGGATTAATATCTCCATCAGATGATTGATTGTATGGAACTCAGAGTTAATTAATCTAATACATGTAAAATATAGAATCACGCATTATAAATGTTATATCTTATCATTATTCTTATCTGAACAATGAAAATAATATAAAGCTTTCTTTTGAATATATTTTAGCTATCTATAGGTAAACTTGTTCGAAGTATTTGTAATTACCTTTTCATTGCTGGGATAAAGCACCCAACAAAAGCAGCTGATGGAAGGAAAGTTTCTATATTGGTTTAAGGTCTCGAGGGGAAGCTTCATGATGGCAGAGGAAAGCATGGCATGAGCAGAGGCTGGACATCACCTGTGCTAGAGCAGGTGGAAAAGAGAGAGCTGAGCTCTAGCAGGAGGTGATGGCTCACCCCAACAACACACCTCCTCAAGCAAGTCTCCACCTCTACCTCCAGGATTTCTGCCAGCTGGAGACAAAGAATCCAGAACAGGTGAGTTAATGGGCAACAGGCAATTCAAACGTCCCACACAAATAGATACTTTTTTATGGTGTGAGCATGTATGCATGTGCCCATGAGAGAGATTGGGTGTGTAAAGGATGTGACCTATGTGTGCAGGTCAGAGGATAACATTGTAGCATTGTTCTTTGCCTTCCACCTCATTTGAGGCAGGTTCTCTTAATCACTTTCATTAATTCCTGCATTCCCCAGGTTAAGGTGTTATGAGAAATTCCTGTGTCCATGTCTCATCTCACAGTTAGTGTGCTTGGACAACAAAGCCTGCCAAGCTTCTGCCTTGTGGTGTGGGGTTTGGGTCCTGAGAACTCAGGTATTAATGCTGCAGGTAAAGTAATTTATACACTGAGCTATCTCCACCACCTTCAAGTAGGTGTTTTTAAAATATTAAGTAGATGTTCCATAATATTGATAAAAACTTTTCATGCATGTGTCGGAGTATATTCAAGGGGAGGCAGCACAGTGCAGCTATGACTTAATTATGATAAAGAGAAAAATTTATGCATTCTCTTAATATATTACAAAGTCACATTTTTCTGTAAATGGATATTTTTCAACAATCAGACATGAGTTTTTTCTGACATCAGACAATACTCACAATTCATGATCTGAGAATAAGGCAAAGATGGAATCATTTGTGCATATATGTGCCCACCTAGGAGAGCCTGTCTTTGTGGTAAAAATCCATATTAAAAGAACAGCACTTTGGGTATAATAGCTGCTGATTCATAGTATTTGGACAATCTAAGAAGCCAAGTCAAGCATGGTGAGAAGTAGATAAATGTCTGTAAAAGTTAACAGCTACAAAGCCCATCACCTAGGGCTGCGGATCTCCTAAGATACTAAACAACAAAGCAGAATAGCCACAGGCTTCCCATGGTCAAATTATTCCCTGATTTCTAGTGCACAGGGAGCTTCAAGCTCTTTTATAAATCAAAACTTTCAGAAGGAAAGTAGACTAAAGACAGAGCTCTCTTCTTTTGAACACTGATCAAACACAAGGTTCTTCTATAATTGAAAGAGTTTTTCCTAAGTACTGAAATAAAATTACAATCCATTAGGTACTAGATCATCTGAAAAACTTGAGAAATGATTTATTCCTGAAACAGGTGGTTTGGCAATTTCCTAGAGTTACAGGCATTCATATTGATTAACAGGAATCACATGTTGGTATGTGCAAACAGGACTCAGGAGTGTAGCTGTGTGTCCAGAAATGTTGCATTGGGAACTATACCACAGATGCAAGCTATCTTTTCTTGGCTCCTGGGGCTACAAGCCCAGGGTTTTATCTGCTCCCAATATGACCAACTCAGCCTACACATCGCAAGACAGTATCATTGGGAGAAGATCTTGTAATGGGTTAGGCCCAGCTTAACTTCTGCATTAATGCAGAAACTGATTCTACGTCACTTTGATTCCAAGTATGCAATAGCAAGATTGGAGACCTGTGGAGAAGATCAGAAGATCCTGATGAGAAGCTGGGGAAGGTGAGCTTGCTGCCTCACTCTAGGAGACACTTTAGCAATACAGGGAGAGCGCTCTAAGTTGCAGCCTCTGACTCATTTTGCTCTTTTGTGATGGAAATCAGGAATTTCCTCAGTCCTGGAAGTTCTGATGTCCTTAGTGCTAAAGGCTTACAGGCCAGGATTTCAAATTTCATAGGTTTATGATTATGGGCATTGAGACCTAAGGACACATGACATGTTTTCAATGTGAAAGATGTTTAAGATCTAGGAGATAAGGTGAGCTCTGGACCATCAACTGTGGCCCTGTGGCCATCCTGGCTGTAAGAGCTATGGCACCAGGCTCCATGGGCTTGAACATGAACTCTTGGGATCTCTTCCAGTGTCCCATCTCTGCCTCCCTTCAGCCCTTAGGACTCGTGCCTTCTATCGTGTTGACTTGTCATAACCCCCTGCTCTCTGTCA
>PVHP010019166.1:0-32237 GCA_004024765.1 Zapus hudsonius
ACTAACTGTTACCTATAAATCCTTAGAGAGAGGCAGGCCTTCATGAGCACCCTGCTCTATGATGGACCGTTAATGGGCCCAATCTTCTTTGGGTGTCCTGTGGATAATCATAACTTCCAAGAGCTCAGGAGGTTAACAACCATGTTATGCCCAGAGGAGAGCATTCCACAACAATGGGTATTCCACCAAAGAATTCCACAGAACTGTTAAGAAAGTCTTCCAAAGAACTTTCCATCCTCACAAAGGGGGCTTTAGGAACACCCACATGCCCCACAGAGGAGGGAGTGGCCCAGAGGGAAGAGTGTGAGAAGGCAAACCCTGCCCTCATGTCTTCTAGGTTCTAAGCTGAAGACAAACTGAGTAAGCAGAAGATAAGGCTTCAGACCAAGGAAGAGAAATGGGGAAGTCGTCACAGAACAGTGGAAGGAAAAAAGAAATCGAGATTACAGAAAAAGGGAACATTCTGAACCAGTTCAGGCTGTTCGATAAATTATTCAGACAGTTGAAGAACTAGGAACAGTAGGTGCGGTGCAGGTGTGCTGTGACCAGAACCACCCTGTACTGGTTCCTCTTTGTTCTCCCCATCCCACACATATGTGGGCTTGGAGCTGCCACTCCAAGTGATCCTTGACCTAAGGAATTCCCCAGTCAGGGCAAGAGCTCCCCCTCCCAATCCTCTATTCTGTTAATCAAAATGACAGTCATGGGAAACCATGCTTAAGGAAAGTGGATATTTTTAACTTGAATGATGCAAAAAGCCCTCTAGCATAAGGCAAGTTCACTTTTGCAATAGTTTTTCTACATTTGGAATTATCTCGGGGTCCTAACCTGTCGGAGGCACAAGGTCCAGTCAAATGACAGAAACCAGACACTGGTATGTGGGGGTCCTACCCAGAAGCAGTGTGGCTTCTCCGGGATTTGGGATTAGCAGGAAGCAGGTCTAGACCTCAAACCCCAGCTTTCTAACTCCGTGTGTTTTGTGCAATGCTCAGTTTTTGCAGCCATCGCTGCAGTGTGTGACTTTATCTTAATCAGCTCTGAAGGATTGTCATACCAACTTTTCATCTCTGCAGCTCCAGGACCTGTAAATGTTCCTGGCAAAAGTAGTACCCATCATCCGCCTCCCCGTTCAGCTCCAGCCCAGTCTCCCAGCCCCATCACGTAACTTCTCAGAAGAAGAGGGGATGTTCCACCGCTGAGCTTCATTTAGAAAGAGATCCTGCACTGACTCTAATTTTGTTTGCAGTATGTGGAGAGGCTTTCCCTTCGTCCTGCCCTCTGTATTCCCAAGGGTGGAGCCAGGGCATGCCCCATGTCAGAGGGCTTATAAATAAGGTCATCATATGAAAGGGTGATGATGTGTCTGATGAAGTTTGAACAAACTTAAAGAGGAGAGGAAGGCTTTATAATGCCCAAGGGCAATCCACAGGCTGCAAGAAATAGCCAAGGAGGCCCATTCAGATGAAAACGAGGAGCTAAAAAGTCTCTGTGTCTCCTCATAGACACTTCACAGTGCATACACACCTCAAATGGAGAACCAAGAACTTACCAGATGTTTAACCCATTCTTTTTGTTCAACATTTATTTATTTGAGAGAGAGAGAGAGAGAGAGAGAGAGAGAGAGAGAGAGAAAGAGAAAGAGAGAGAGAGAATGAATATGGGCACATCAGGCCCTCTTGCCACTCCATATGAACTCCACTTTGTGCATCTGGCCTTACATAGGTACTGGGGAATCAAACCCAGGCCATCAGGCCTTGTAAACAAGTTCCTTTAACTGCGGAACCATCTCTCCAGCCCATTTAACAAATTCTTGTGCCTTTCCTGGTACTGATAGCAAAGAACTCAGGTCATCTCTTAATGACTGAAGGTAACAATAGGGTGCCTCACCTTGAGTTTGAAAAATTTGAATAAGAAGAAAACAGTCCCATCTAGAATGACTAACCACAAGTGGTTCCCCCCCACACACACACACACCAACTCATGACTCTGAGTTTGGATTCCCAGCACACACATAAAATCCCAGGCAGGGTGGCACATTCTTAGAACCTCAGTACCAGGAAAGTAGAATGAATCCCTGGGCCTTAATAGCTATCCCGGTAGTCTAGCCAAATTGATGTGCTGTAGGTTCAACAAGAGACCCTGTCTCAAAGAATAAAGCAGAACATGACTGAAGAAGACCCCCGATATTGATCTCTGGCCTCCTCACACACCTACACACATGCATGTGCCCACACATCTGAGCATGCACACACACACACACACACACACACACACACACACACACACACACACTATGCAGTATCTCTTTGTGAGAAGAAACAGGTCAGTGCCACCTTGCACCAGGAAAAACAATATGACCAGCAAAGCAGGCTGTGTTTCAGCTCTCATGAGCCATTTGTGCTGAGGGTAAACAGAGGCTCACCAGACCCACCTGCTTAGCTGCATTTCCCGACTCCCTTGCAGCTCAGTGAAACCACATGACTGTTCTCCCCAGTAGGAGGTGATCAGTAAAGAAGCAGTCAATCTAGACACAACATGGCCTTGATATTCATGACCTTACAGTCCCATATCGCAACCCAAGACTGGCTTAGACAAATTCATCTCCCTCCAGGACTCTCTTTTCCTCTTACTGCAGAGCCCACCAGCACCCGGCTCTGCTCGTGGGTCTCCAGAGATACAGTCACAACCCAACCCATCCCCTAGCAAAGACTGTCACCACCGCGTGACAGTAGCAACTCATCCATTTCCTGTGAGCCTCATCAGCACAGTCACTTTTTCACCCTGCTCTACTCAGTCTTTCCAGGAACTTCTAGCTCCTAGAAACCAGGATTCTCACAAGATGAATTAACTGTCCAGAGTGCCTTTATAGAAAGAGCAGGGTCCTGGAACAGATTCTGATTTCTGCCACTGGCCAGCCACATGGGCTCCAGCTGGTTCTTTAACCCCTCTGAGCTCCAGTTTCCTCATCTATAAAGCGAGGACCATCACTGAATCAAATAGAAATATCTAGGATGTGAGACACAGAACCTCAAACTCAATCTGAACAAAACCAAGAGCTGGACACGCCTAGGTGTAACATCAGGGATAGTTTGATCAAGGCCTGACAGACTGCATGACCAGAGTCCATGCTCTGCTCGGCTCTTTCCCCTCTGCTATCCCCCTTCCTTTCAGCTTTCAGCCTCCCTTTTCCTGAGCAGTTCCAAGCTCTGTTCCTAGGGCTCAAAGACGAAAAGACAATTTGTGTGCCATCATTATCTCTAACTTCATTCCGATTGGCCCAGGCATAGGTCATATGCCTACCCCTAGCTCTGTCCCTAAAGGCAGGAGAGTAAATTCCCACTTGTGATCATTAATCTTGGTTGTCAACATAACAAAATTTAGAATCACCATCTCTGGGCATGTCTGTGAGGCATTTTCCAGACCAGATTAAATCTACCTTAAATGTAGATGGTACATTCCATGGGCCAGGGCCCCAGACTGAATAAAAAGGAGAAAGGTAGTTGAGCACCAGCATTTATCTCTTCTGTCTTCTGATTGTAAGTGCAATGTGACTGGCTGCCTTGAGCTCCTGTCCCCATGCAATCCCTGCCATGATGGTTGTATCCTCAGACTGTGAAGCAAATCAACCCTTGCTTCCTGGAGTTGCTTCAGCCAGGCATTTTGTCAGAGCAACAAGACAAGTAACTAATCAACCATGCCTTCCATGCATGGGGGTTCCACTTGTGTTTTTTCTGAGATCTAAAACAAGTTATCTTTTAGAGCCATTTTATCTAATAAATGACCCTAAAGTTTAGCAGCTTAAAATAGCAACGTGATTACCTCATAGCCTCTGCCTGTTGAGAATCTGGGAGTGGGTCTGACTCAGGGTTTCTCCAAGGTGGCAGCCAAGTGTCAGATGGGGCTGAAGTCATCTTGGGACTCTTCTGGGGCTGAGGGGCTGACTTCCAAGCTAATCCACGTGGTGACTAGGAAGCCTCAGTTCCCGTGGTTCCCAGCCATTCCCACTGTTCCCAGCTCACTGTGGCTGGTGCCTTCCATCCCTGCCTTCATGGGCTTCTGTTCAGGCCTGCTCTCCTGAGGGAAACTGGCTGGTCCCAGAGAGAATAATGAGAGGTGAGGTAAGAGAGTACACCCCAAGACACAACCAAAATTCAGAAGTGACATACTGTCAGCTCTGCCACATGTTACTGATCATGTTGACTGCTGCAGTCAGCTCCACATTGCTGAGCAAACATCCAACCAGCCACAGCTTATGGGAGAAGGTGAGTTTATTTCAGGCTTACAAAGTCCAGGGGAACACAATCAATGATGGAAGAAGCTGGGTCCCTTTCATAGATCCAAGCAGACAGACATCACCAACAGCCACACCACAAAACAGGAACAGCCAGCAAGCACTAACCGCCAGAACTCAAACTGCTCTCCATACATCTTTGGGCTGGAATTCAGATCCATCTCCAAACACACCTTAGAGATCTACCCTCAATGACACCTCCTCCAGCTGGACAGCTGGAGACCAAAATTACAAGCTCAATTTTACTAAACACGTGAGTCTATGGAGGCATACATTGAAATTCTCATATTCAAACTACCACACTGACCAACCCCACCACATGAGGAGCAGACATAAGAGTATAACTCACAGGTGGTGAGGACCACTGGGAATCACTGTGGGAACTGACCACCAAATCCTGTTGCGAGGATGAGGTACACCAGGGTGAACCCCAATCCATGTTTGACAGGAACTGCCCCATGTTTAAATTCTAAAAGTCTGGATCCTCGAAATTCCTGTCAGTCTGGAGAAAATGGATTAGCCAAGAGTTTACTGAGAATAGGAGGAGAAAAATAAGTTTCTCACAGGACATTGTGGTCTATCATTTGACCTCTCACTTTCCAGAAGGATGCTGAGGGCCACAGAGGGGAGTGGACAGTCCAGGGTTACAGTGAGGTAGGACAGAGTTCAAAGAACATCACAGGATTCCTGTTCTCCCATCCTGGGACCTCAACTTGCCCCTCCACACCTTCCCCACCATGAGCTCTGGCTGCTTTTTGGGAGCAAGTGGTTCACAACAGTTCTGTGAACCATCACTTAGGAACTCACCTCACCATTTCTTTTCCTTTCAACCAAGTGGACTACAGCCCAGACAGAAGAGTTCCAGGCTTAGGAAGGGGCAGACCGAAGATGAGCGTCATACACAGCAGGATCGAGCTCAGAGCTGAAAGATTCAGTTCAGTCCTTCTGTTCCTCTGAGCTCCGCATCTGTAAAATGGTTCCATTCCATATCTCCTTTCTGATCTTGCTGGGTCTCAGTCCTCCAGTACCTGAGTGGAATAACTTGGACCTCCCAGAACTCCCTCCCCTACCCAGTCCATGAGAAAGCATTCAGATCTCCCCCAGTTTTCCTCACCTTTGTATTGAGCACCTATGTGTCAGGGAATTCTCAAACGTTGGATAAGATAAAGGAGTCTAACATTCACAGCTTTCTCCTCTCTCTCTCTCTCTCTCTCTCTCTCTCTCTCTCTCTCTCTCTCTCTCTCTCTCATAGGAATCCCAGATTTCCCCCCAACAGAATTATACTGAGCCCTTGCGTGGGATCTCCATCACTTCATCCTGTCCCCTTGCCCCCTGCCCCCAGGCTATGTGGTAGGGGCTTTTCTCTCACAACTTCATCTCCCCAAAGTGTTTCTTCAACAAGCGCACCCCATCTTAGGGAGGCAGAAGTTGATACAGATAGTTTTGTCTGTCTGTGGGGACGGCCCAGCTTGAGCGAATGCGTGTGATAATCTGCCAGCAGGATGAGCTTGACGAAAACAGAAAATACCAGATGCTTCTGCAAAGCTCACTCTTACTTCCCACAAAGACTGAAGCTCTGATTTTCCTGTCTTGATATTTTCTTCTCACCCTGTCCTCACAGGCTGCAGTGCTATGGAGTAGGGACCAGCCAGAGGGGACTGCACCTCGGGCACACTTCTGTGATGAGGCGGAGGCTATAGGAGTGTGCAGTATGTGGAAGAACTCTTGGCCCAGACAGCCTGCTAGTGAGCTCATGTCTCCCAAACAGAAAGAAGTCAGCTCTTCCCAATGCTACAGAGATGGAATTGAACATGCCTAACTCCTGCATGTAAGCATGGTTGATGTCTCTCAGAGCCAAGTAGGATGGGGTCTTCTTTGTTCAAAGGAGTTCTGTGTTCTGTTTCTTTTTACCTAGAATAAGAGATTCAGCTGTCATTGGGAAAGACAGAGACCGACAGGAGCTCTCGGGGCTGCCTTGGCTTTGGGCCTCATCCAATAGCTCTGATTTCTTTCCCCTGTGCTAAAGTAGATGTCAACATTGCCAATGAACACACTACAGTGTGTCCTCAGCCAAAAGCTGGGCTTGACTGTGTTTAATAAAGGGGAGAATTATATTTAGAATAAGGAAATTTTACTTTTCATGCAAAATGAATCCTGTAAGTAGGGAAACCTGTGTGTTAGGCCACAAAGGATGGGAAGATGGACCTGACAAGGTTACTGAGATGTGGTTTGTAGTGGAGGAAAAATCCGTTTCTTGAACAAGTGCAGGCAGAAGGGAGCAAGGGTGGCTGTGCAAATGTCCAGGGTGAGAGGCAGGCAGCTGTGGGAGGGACCTGCTTCATGAGTCCTTCGGGGCTGGGGAGACAGCTCAGTGTGTAATGTACTTTACTCACAAGCTGATCCCCAGTACGCACATAAAAATCTGAGCTAAGCAAGGCAATGCCCATCTATAATGCCAGCACTGGGAAGGCAGAGACAGGATTCCTGGGGCCCTGGCCAGCTAGTCTAGCTCCATTGGTGAGCTCTAGGCCCATAAAAGAACCCCTCTCAAAAGAGGGGGCAGCTTTCCTGGGGATGACACCCAAGGTTGTTACCAGCCTTCACACTCATGTTCATACATATATATGTGTTCCTGTACACATGTATGTTCAAACACACATAGTTCATGAACACACATATATGTGGTGAAACACACAGAAACATGCATATACACACTTGTGCAAAAAAAAAAGATAGACAGTCCTTAGGAAGGTTTGGGGAAGGGAAAATGCCATGTGCCTGCTTTCTCCAAAATTATTACATAACTCAATTGACCTTGCTCATGTCTAATCTTGGCAATGAAGATCTAGACTTGAGCTTGTGTTTCCTATTGCTACTTCCCCAATTCCAACTGAAACGACCAAGAAGTTGCTCTAAGCAGGGAACCATCCCATGAGTGGTGAATGAGTGCAAAGTAAGAGTGAGGTGCTCAGCAGACTCTCACCTGCCGGCTACACTCTCCTCAGGACACCAGAACACTGTCTTCACACCATCTCCAGGGAGAGCTGGCTCTAAGTTTTCTTTTATTTCTCAAGGTAGGGTCTCACTCTAGCCCAGACTGACCTGGAACTCCTTCTGTAGTCCTAGGCTGGCCTCTAACTCACAATGATCCCCTTACCTCTGTCTCCCAAGTGTTGGGATTAAAGGTGTGTGCCACCACTCCCAGCTTGGCTACGAGTTTTCTTATCTTTTCTTTTTTTGGGGGGGTGTTTTGTTTTGTTTTTCAAGATAGGGTCTTGCTGTAGTCCAAGGTGACCTATGACCTACATATTCACTATGTAGTCTTAGGATGGCCTCGAACTCATGGCGATCCTCCTACCTCTGCCTCCTGAGTGCTGGGATTAGAGGCATGTGCCACCATACCTGGCCTCTGAGTTTTCTTCCTGCCTAGCTGGCCTTTCTTCCTCTGTCCTGGGACCTCTTCTCCACCTGTCCTCATTCCCCATGGAACCTTCCTGCTTGGTCCTCCAGCTTTGTAGAGGACGCATTCCTCCTTGAACTTGTAGTCCTGGCCATGCTCTTCAGACTTGTGTGACCCTGCTTTGGTCCCCTGCCCCTGGTTTCCACTCTGCACAGGACTTCCAAGGTACTTCTTTCCAAACCTCAGTTAGATCATGGTTCTTGTCTCCTGTGATTCAATGGCTCCTGTCCAACCAAGGACAAGAGTTCTCATAAGAAGACCCCACGTACTCCCCCTGTGACCTCATCTTCTGTTACAACTCCCTCCACATTCCATTCCAGCCACGGTGCCCTTCCCAATGCTCCTTGAACACTCAAAACTCTCTCCTGCCTCGGATCTCTGGGTAAGATGTTCTCTCTCCTGGGTGCCTCTTCTCTCCTCTCACGTACTCAGGCGTTTAAGGTGTTTGCTTCTGATTCTGCTTGGTTATCACCTTATCATAAAGGTCTTCCAAGACCTCGACTAAAATGATGTCCCTTCCTCCTCTATTCTCCAGCCCTTTACCCTGGTTTGAGGTTTTCCACTTAACACATTTCTACCTGACATCTCACTGTATGTTTGTTTCTTTTGTGATGCTTCTAATATCATTATTTATACATGATACACAACCAAGGATGACAGTCAATACTGTGATGGAAATTTTTGTTTGTTGATATTTGTTTCTTATGTGTCCTCCACTTCCCCTCTCCAATGTGAGGTCTGTCTACTTTGTCCAATCCCTGAAACCATGGCCAGGATATGTAGTAAATATTCAATAAATATGCAAGTAAACCAATGAATCAATTAATGAATACATACCAATAACTTCATACTTTTTTTTGCATGATAGACCATAGTCAGGACTAAATTGGACAGTGGTCGATGGCATCTTTAGGATGCAAGTGGATAAAAATCTGCAGCTGAGTCACAAAGCATTCCTGAGCCTGTATTAGTATGGGTGGAGAAGGAGAGAGCCATCCTTGGAGCTTCAGCCCTCTGAACAATGGCAGGAAGCACCTGATTCTCCACAGTGAAGGAATCCAACCGCCACAGTGCCTGCTGAGATGTGCTGATATCCCTGATGGCCTGAAAAGCTGAGCCCCAGCTGCTGCACATGCTCCTACTGGCTGGTCCTCTTTGGAAAGAGGCTCAGCTGAGAAGCACTGTGCCCAGGCCACACCATCCTAGGGCAACTCACACCAAGGAACTGTCAGGTGCAGAGTGATGAAGGATGCTCATCCCAGCCTGAAGGGCTGTCCCGGCTTTGGAGACCACTGCAGGGTTGGCTGGGTCTTCCCTAAATGGCATCATGGCTCTGCTGTCCATGAAACCAATCTTTGTCCTTCCTGATCTCCTACAGCATGGATCCCAAGAGCACTCCCAAAAAGCCTGCTAGCCAGAGCTCAGAGACTATACCTAGGACACTCAGCTGCCCCTACATCTCAGAGAGACCAACGTGTGTGAGGAAGATGTGAGGATAGGCTGCAGGTGTTCTGGTAAGGGAGCACATAGAGTAATTGAGAATATTCATTTATTGATCCATTTTATATATTATATACATGTAATGTGTGTGTATTATAGTATATAGATGAGTCTCAAACTCGTGTTCTTGAAAACAGAAATGAGCCAGGCCTATAATCCCAGCATATGAGAGGCTGAGGCTGAAAAATCTGGAGTTCAAGCCTACCCGTAGCAAAGTCTGTCTCAAAAGCAGAGGACTAAAGAATCTAAAAATCTCTAGAGAGATTGCTCAGTGGTTAAGTTGCTTGCCTGCAAAGCCTAAGGACCCAGGTTCGATTCCCCAGTATCCATGTAAAGCCAGATGCACAAAGTGGTACATATGTCTGGAATTTGTTTATATTGGCTGGAGGCCCTGGTGCACCCATTCTCTCTCTCTCTCTCTCTCTCTCTCTCTCTCTCTCTCTCTCTCTCTCTCTCTCTCTCTCTCTGCTTGAAAATGTATAACTAAAAATATCTTAAAAGTTTAACAACAATAGATGTTGGTGAGGGTGCAGGGAAAAAAGAACCCTCATTCACTGCTGGTGGGAGTGCAAATTTGTACAACTACTATGGAAATTAGTGTGGAGGCTCCTTAAAAAGATGAAAACAGAGCTACCAACTAACCCAACTATGCCTCTACTGGGCATCTAACCTAAAGACTCCTCTCTTCAATACAGAGACAACTGATCAACCATGTTTTATAGCTGCTCAATTCACAATAGCTAAGAATTGGAATCAACCCAGATGCCCATCACTGGACAAATGGATATGAAAGTTGTAGAACATATACACTATGGAATTCTACTCAGCAGTAAGGAAAAATGACATAATGAAATTTGCAGGAAAGTGGACGGACTTGGAACAGATCATACTCAGTGAATTCACATAAGAACAGAAATACAAACCCCACATATTCTCCCTAATCTGTAGTTATGACTCAGGTTCAGCTTGAATAGCAAGTAAACCTGAAGGGCAACTTGAGAGACTGGTCATAGGATTGGAAGGGGTTGGTGGGAGGGAATGGAAGGGTGGGAGGAGATAAATCCAAAATGAACTGGTACCATAGAATCCCTTTACTCTTAGATAGTAGGCTAAATGATAGAACCCTCCAAAGGAACATGGGGTTTTGTCTGGTAAGAAGGGCCCTGAAGAGGATGAAATGAAGCCTAACCTTAATACAATTACCTCTAGCTTGTACCAGAAATTGATTACTACCCACATTGAGTTGTTGATCTGAGAGACTTACAAGGTCTCCAAAACAATACAGGCTTTTCTCAAAGCACTTAATTACCTTATTGCTGAAGACACCATAAGTTGCCGTCACTCAACATTGAGAGACCCGGCTGGAACCTGGAAGAAAGTCAGTTCCCAGATGGTTAGCCTGTGTAAGTGCTGGAAACTGCTACATGAGCTTCCAAGGGAAATAGGCTAAGAATGTTGGGAGAAAGCAGGGGACAATATTATACTACAGTGGCCAGCATGACAAAATGTGCACCCCTGTGCATAGTGATACTCAACGTAGGCAGGTAATCAAAGGCTCTCTGATTGGCTTAGAGATCCACTCAGTGGCAAGGAACCCTTAGCTGGAACTGGGATCCAAGCCAAATTTCCTATGTAGACCAAAAATCTGGCCTCCAAGGGGAAACTTCCACTAATGATGGGCCTAAAGAGAGGCTCCACCCACTTGCCAAATTAACAATGCCTGTCCACTGAAGCTATGCTGATCTCACTCTCCACTGGAGAATCTGGTTTTATCTTTCAGAAGGCAGCAAGAACTGTGGACAACCCAATTCTACCAACACGATCAAAAACAATAGCTGACTCCTTGGAAGGAGATGAACCACTCCTAACACACTCATCTGGGGCCCACGTGAGACCACAGAGTCACTGCATGGTGAACACTGTGGTTGCTTCCACAGCGAGCCCAACAACCTGTGCCAAGGTGATGGAGCCGGACACTGAGGATACTCAAAATCTTTCAAAGCAGAAATCTAGAGGCTGCTAAGAGATCAACACTAAAGCAAACTTAAAACTCACCCACGATGGCTCAGGGAACTTTGCAGAAGAAGGGGTAGAAAAATTACAAGAGCCATGGTGGGGGAATATGCAAAGGCAACCCACCCGTACCAACTGTCTGCTGCTCGCACAACTCCTAGCCCTCCATTCCATGGAACATTCCAGAAAGCCACTGAGAAGGGCCCTCGGTGGGATGGGGCTGGGAGGAGGGAAACAATGGTACCATCACATGAATTGTACATACACAGTTTCTACTTATTAAAAAATGAAAAGCAGAGAGAGAAAAAGAGAAAGAAAAAAAGGAAAAGGAGGAGGAGAAAGGGGAGAAATGGGATAAGGAGAAGAAGAAAGGAAAAGAACAGAAAAGACAAAAAACATATATAATAGGGTTTCTTTATTTTTTTAATATTTTATTTATTCATTTTCAAGGAGAGAGAGAGAGAGAGAGAGAGAGAGAGAGAGAGAGAGAGAGAGAGAGAGAGAGAGAGAGCATGTAAGCCAGCGAGCCAGGGCCACCACCTTGTGGATCTGGCTTATGTAGGTCCTGAGGAATTTAAGGGGGGGACCTTAGGCACTGGAGGCAAGTGCCTTAACCGCTGAGCCATCTCTCCAGCCCAGGGTTCCTTTATTTTAAAAATACACAAAACAGGGGCAGGAGGGAGAGCTCAGTCAGCAAAAGCGCTTGCTTCAAAAGCACATGGACCTGAGTTCCATCCCAGAACCCATGTAAAAATGCCAGATGTGGTGGCATATGCTTGTGATTCCAGCCCTAGGGAGACAAGAGACATGAGGATCCCTGGGGGTTCACTGGTCAGCCAGTCAAGCTCCAGGCTCATGAGAGGCCCTGCCTCAACAAAAAGTGGGTGATGTTTCCAAAGAACAACATCCAAGTTTCTCTGGTCACACTCACACACACATACACACATAGACAGCGTAAGTAGAATATCGCATGCTTTAATCACTTTAGAAAACAATCTGTTGACATGTACTGTGGGCCTTAAGTATGTTCCTGTCAGATTGGCACAGTCATGCACTCACAGGAGGCTGAGGCAGGAGGGTCATGAGTTTGAGGCCAGCCTTGGCTACATAGTGAATTCAAGCCCAATAGGGGTCCATAGTGAGACCCTTTCTCTAAAATACACGCACATGAATGCATAATGTTTATTTGCTTTACTCCTGAAAATTAAGTGAAGAAGGGAGTGGTAAGCCAAAGTTCATTGAAGAATGCTTGTTACAGTGTTACATTTAACAATGAAAGATTAGAAAGAAGTAACCCTCCCATAGAAGGATACTTGAATGGGCTATTTCATATCCACATGAAGGAACGTCATGCTCTATGAAAAGGATATTTCCTAAAGGCGGAACCAGAAGTGGGGGGCTATGTGGGGGAGGAGGAACCAAAGATAATCAAAGGGGACTAGGAGCAAACACAATAACGTATGAAAAATGTCAGAATAAAGCCCATTATTTTATGCACTAAAACAATAGGTTTTAAATGTTTAATAAAATGAATACTGGCTTACAAAATTGACCACCTTCTATAGTATGAAAAGCTGGCTACTCAGCGAGATATACAATGTGCTTCCATTATTGTCTATGTATCTGAGTGCTTATTTATGCTGAGAAAGAAACTACATCACAATATAAAATAGTATCACCCTATTTTAAAGTACTACATATATATAATGTCAATATACTATAATTAACTTAAAACTGAGAGGGTTTTTTCCTTTCCTTATGAGTGTGTGTCTGTTTTTTAACTTTTTATTGACAGCCTCCATAATTATAGAGAGTAAACCATGATTCTCTTCCCCCCCACCACCTTCCCCTCAAACCCACCCTCCATCATCTCCCCTTCCCTCTCAATTAGTTTCTATTTTGTTTTGGTGTCATCATCTTTTCCTCCTCTTATGAAGGTTTTTGTAGGTATTATCAGGCATAGCGAAGTCATGAATATCAAGGCCATTTTGTGTCTGGAAGTTTGCATTGTAAGCAGTCCTACCCTTCCTTTGGCTCTTATAATCTTTCCACCACCTCTCTGCAATGGACGCTGAACCTTGAGAGGTGTGATAGAGATGTCCCAGTACTGAACACTCCACTGTCACTTCTTCTCAGAACTATGATGTCTTTTGAGTTATGCCAGTGGTGGTCACCACCATCTGAAAAAGAGAAGCTTCTTTTACCAAAAGTGAGAGTAGAATTATTACATGGGTATGCTCATTTTAACAACAAAAAAAAAAGTGCTCGTGAGGCAGTTTGGTGGGCACAGCAGACATTATTACTCCCCTAGGGCTCATGACCTCCCCCACCATAGTCTTTTAACTAGGTCTTCAGCACCAGGCATGTGTTCCCTCTCATGGAGCAGGCCTCCAGTCCAATTAGAGAGTAGTTGGTTCCCCCACAATAGACATGCCACTATTGCACCAGTTGGAATATTTGCCCTGGCTGGCCAATCTTAAGGAGTTTAAGGTCCACCGCTGTTCACCATCATTGATGACTTCTCTCTCCCATAGGGCGGCAGGCGGCGCACAGCTTTCTGTCAGCTGGTTAACAGGGAGGAGGTTTCCAGCTCAGCTTCACTTTGAATTCTCAGTGACCTGCAGCCCAAACATGTAGAGTCTTCAGCAATAGGGTCCTACCTTCTAGTTCTGGTGGTCAGCCAAGAACTTTGGCAATGGCCTGTAATAAAAACTGAGAAACTTTTATTCCTTAAATTACTAATGTCCTCTTTGTTTTTTTATATTTTATTTTACTTGCAAACAGAGAAAGAAAGAATTGGCAGGCCAGAGCCTCTAGCCATGAACTCCAGAGACATGCACTGCTTTGTGCATCTGGCTTTACATGGGTACTGGGGAGTTTGACCCAGGTCATTGGGCTTTGCAGGCAAGCACCTTAACTGCTGAGCCATCTCTGCAGGCCCTATTTCTATCTTCTGATACTCAGTTTTTGAATGCCTTTTTTTCACATTCATCGTCAATAATTAGATACATTGTATGAGCAAGTCTTGTGATGGTACCCCCATTTCCCTCCTCCCTGTCCCCAACCCGCTGGAGGCCCTCCTCAGTGGGCTTACTGGACCAGTCTATTAGATAGGGGATTATAGACTGTACAAGAGGTAGCCAGGTTTTTTTTTCCTTTCTGTATTGTTGCTTAAATGTTGGGTGTTTTTTTCACCCTTATTTAACTTATACTCTCAGAAAGTCAGACTGACTCCTTAGAAAAAAGAAAGGGTTCGATGAAAAAGGGATGAGAGAGAGGAACAAAAGAAAGTGAGGGAAGGGATTATGATCAAAATACATTCTATAGATCTGGAGAGATTGGGTCAGAGGTTAAGGTGCTTGCCTGCCAAGCCTAAGGACCCGGATTTGATTCCCTAGTACCCACATAAAGCCATGTTATGGACAAAGTGGCACATGCATCTAGCTGGAGTATGTTTGTAGCACCTAGAGGTCCCGGTGTGCCCGTTCTGTCTTTGTGTCTGTGTCTCTTCTACCTTTCTCTGCTTGCAAATAAAGAAATAAAAAGTAAAAAAAATTATTTTAAAAAATTGGAAAGCTAGACACAAGTAGATGGAAAGTCCCACATGCCCTCCCTTGTCCAGGTGTGTCTGCTCATGGTACCGAAAGTCCCCTATCTCTGTAACTTTTGTGTCCCAGGAAAACCAGGACAGTTGTTCACTCTAGGAAGGAAACAAAATGCTCCAGTCTCCCCATGGATTAATTGGACAAAGGCCTGAATATTAGGGGAATTTTGAGAAGAAAAAAAAAAACAGTGTTATTTGGCAGCTAGATAAAGACTTAGGACCAGTATTTAAATATTGCCCACAGCAAATGGAGCATTTACCCTAATCATAATTATGACTTCACTGTTTCCAAGAATCAAAGAACTTCATGGCATTCCTTATACTTACTGTACAGCCATTGTTCACTTCTTCACATTGTACCCTCCCATCAGAAAGAAGCTGATCTGCAATCTCGTTTCACAACTAGCTCTTTTCCACTTGTGTAGAAGGCCTTGCTTCTGTAATAGACGCTAAGTTCTACAATGAATGCTGTTTCCCTTTTCATGTTGATTACTAAAAGCCATTTGCATTCAAATTCTCGGGTAAAACAGGCAAGAGATATGGGCATAAGATGGGCACCAACTTTGCTATGATAGTTTGTTTTACTTTTATTTTTATTAGCCTCATTCTCATTCTCTCTCTTTCCTTTTTCACTCTCCAGTAGACCAAAAAAGCTACATTACCAGGCGTGGTTGCACACATTTGTAATCCCATCATGCAGGAGGCTGAGACAGAGGATGGAGTGTTCAAGGCCAGCCTCAGCTACATGACTAAGCTTTGTCAAGAATGAGTGAGCCGGGCACGGTGGCGCACACCTTTAATCCCAGCATTTGGGAGGCAGAGGTAGGAGGATCACCATGAGTTCGAGGCCACCCTGAGACTACATAGTGAATTCCAGGTCAGCCTGGGCTAGAACGAGACCAAAAAAACCAAAACAAACAAAAAAGAATGAAATAGTGAGGAGGAAGAGAGGAAGAGAGGGAGGGAGGGAAGAAAGGCTGGAGAGATGGGCTAGTGGGTCAAATGCTTGCTGCGCAAGTTCAGATCCCCAGAACCCACGTAAAAGCTGGACACATAGCAGATGCCCATAATCCAAGCCCTCCTACTTTGAGATGGGAGGTTGAAATAGGAATCCTGAACCATGGCATGTATGAACTTGCATTCACACACATTAACATACACAAAAAAATAGGAAGGAAAGGAAAGAAGTGAGAGAGGGAAGGAGGGAGGGAAAAGGTCACATGAGGTCTAGGGGCAAAGCTTAGTGGTGGAGCCCTTGCTTAACATAATCAAGGCCCTGATTTCACTCCCCAGCAGTGGAAGAAAGGAGGGAAGAGAAGGAGGGAAAAAGAAGAGAGAAAGAAGCTATATGACATTGATTCATGCACTAAGCACATAATCATTACACAAGTAAGCTTTAGGGGATAGAACTGCTGTAAGCCAAAAGCATAGGAAGTACAAAGCTTTGGGCGTAAAAGTCCATGGGCATGAATCAGATGTACCCCATAGAATCACGTGATCTGCAGGTTTAGTCCCCAGTTGGTGGCAATTTGGGAGGTGGAACCTTATTGGAGGAGCTTGTTGCTGGGGGTGGCCTTAGAGCTGTTACAGCCAGTGCTGGATTGCCAGAGCTAAACTCACTCTTCCTGTTCTCTTCCAGCTGCTTTGGAAAGATGTCATGTCCAGCTTCTGCTCTACCATCTGTTCCCTGAAATGTCCTCTAGAAATAAACCCTTTCCTCCCATGAGCTGTTTTTGGCTGGGTGTTTGGTCCCAGCAACCTGAAAGTAACTATGACCCCATATTCCCATACTGAGAATGCAGTGGACTACAGAGCCAGACCAGGGAAGCCACTGGGCCCGGAAAGGACTTTGGGTTTTGCCCAGAGGAGATGGAACCTGTCAAAGTTTTAAAAAACAATGGCATGTTCTGCACAAGAGTCTGCGGGCTGCTATGTGGATGACAGGGGAGGAAGGCAGGAAGAGGAGAAAGGAGGCAATTACGGCTGTGGTGATCTGGAAGGGAAATGTGCCTCCAAAAGTCTCACATATTGAAGGCTTGGCCCCCAGCTGGTGGAAGGTTCTGGAAACTGTAAGGGTGGGGCCTGGATGGAGGAAGTAGATCGGTGGGGCTGTATGTTGTCCATTGGCTTCTCCGTGAGCTGAGCCCCTTTGTTCCAGCACATGTTCCTGTCATGATTCTCTGACTCACCAAGGCCCAGAAACAATGGAAGCCACGTGGCATAGACTAATATTGGCACCATGAGCCAAATAAATCATGCCTCCCTTTAACTTGTTGTCTAGTACTCTGTCACAGTAATAGGAAAGCAACCAACACAGTGGCCCAGCCATGAGAGGCAGGCCGGAGGACAGCTTTGTACAAAGGTGTATTCTGAGCACACTTGGAAGGTAGAAAAGCAGGATTTGCTGGGATGTTCCATGTTGGTATGAGGAACAGAGAGGGGAGAGAGCAAGCTTGAGAAATGTGAGTGTGAGGAGGAGGAGCATGACGGAACACAATGCTGTCAACTCTGATGACCCAGGCATTCATCTGGGCACTGAGAAAGCCACCTGTGCTTGGTTCTAAATCCTAGGGAATCTCTCCTCTTAGTCTGTGTTAGATCTTCCTTGCTGGGACAAGACAAAAGTCCCTGGTGGAAACAAGTTGTGGAGAAAGGAGTTTCAGGCCACAATTAGCTGGCTTCAGTGCTTTGGGCCTGAGGGGTGATGGAGAGCCATGACATGGGCAACCAGGAGAGAGGGGAAAGGAAAGAGAAGACAGATAGGAGAGGAAGGTGAGAGAGAAGAGAAGAGAGAGAGAGAGAGAAAGGAGAAAAGGGAGGGAAGAGAGAGAGGAGAGGGTCTAGGATTGAAATGTGCCCTTCAAAGATACACAATAGTAGCTTCCTTCAACCAGGCCCCACCTCCTAACAGCCTACTCAGCTATGAACTCTTCAATGGATTAACCCATTGATGAAGTTCAAGCCCTCAGGATCAATAGCCTCTCAGAAGTCCACCCACTGCCAACAAAGCCCTTAACACCTGAGCCTTTAAGGGAAATTTTTAGATTCAAACCATAACATTCTTGCTATTGGAGAGCTTCCCTTGGAGAACGATGACAAGAACTACAGAACCACTGAGTAGGAATGAGATCACCTGAGTTCCAAGCCCCATTCTGCCACTTCTTGAAGTAAAGCTGCAGGTAAGTTGTTTAGGTCTTTAACCTCTGTTTCTTCAGCTGAAAAATGGGAATAATATAAACATCTTCAAAATGTTACAGTGAGAAGTCATCATGGATACAAGGTGTTATAATCAGCCACACATTGCTGGGATGAATCTCCAAACCAGGCACAGTTATGGGAGGGAAGGATTTACTAAAGCTACAGATCCAGGGGACTTTCCATAATGGTGAAAGAGGTTGGCTCCTTTCACAGGTCCAAGCAAAGAGAGAGAGAAAGAGAAAGGAAGAGAGAGAGAGAGAACTACACACAACAGCAAACGGGGGGCAGGGGGAATAGATTTCTTCCTTACACAGCCTTAGGGCAAGGTCTTGCAACCCTATCCCAGAGTTGGTTTCCAGAGTCTCTGGAATTTCCTTCTTACACCACCTTCTCAGGAATGGATGTTCATTACTATCTTCCCTGAGCTTCCTTAAATCCCACCCCCTCCCTTACATCTGTCCCCTGGACATAGTTTAAAGTTTTATTAGTAAAAACACGCAAAATCCCCAAACTCAACTCAAATGAGTCCAGCAAAGGGCAGAACCCATGGAATTCTCAGCAGCCAACTCATGGAGCCAGCCCCAAATATTACTGAACCCCTTAGGTCTCTCCTTCCCTCAGCTCTCTCTTCCTCTCATGATTCCTTATGTCAGCTTCACTTCCTTTGGTTTGACTTTCCCCAGACACCATGGCTTGCATCCTCATAGTCCTGGGTCAGGCTGACTTCCCTCCCCAGCTCCCATTCATAAAAGCCCTTAGCAGAGTGGTTCTCATCCTTTAGGCCATAGGTCAAGTTCTGCTACTGTTCTACCAGGAAAAGGCTGAGCAGACAAGAGGAATGCAGGTCCACCCCAACTCCTTCCATCACAGCTCATGATATACAGCACTGTTCCTGAAAATGTGGTCCCTAATCTACTTTTTTGTGATCCCCAAAACATCATGTCTGGGTTGATAACTAGGTTGCTTCCTCTCTGTGCCATCCATACAAACTTAGGAGTTTTATTCTCAAATGGGCTTAAATTGATGCAACTGAATTTTTTTAATGAAATATGTTGTCTTAAAGGCTGGATTTTAATCTAAGAAATCGTTTTAGGTTATTATAAGAACTCAAATCCATTGCTGTCTGTCAATCACACTAGCAGCCAACGTTCCTTCTCCAATTCTAGATAATTCAGGGAACATTTTTGACAATGGATTGCACCCACTGACTTACACAACTCTTAACTTCCTTAACCTCAGAAGCCACAAGCTTCCAAAGATGGTGACAAAGGGAATGGATAGAAGACTCAAAGCAGTATGAATCCAACACCCACCTCTGCCCCTTGTCTTCCAGGCTGCATGTGGAGGAGAGGCAGAAGCTGGGGCTGGGGAGGTGATTTGGATCCTGAGGGCTCTCTCTGCCTTCCTCCGTGGGTTAATTCCCTTACTGGAATCTGGAGGTGATGGTTTTATTGGGAAGTGGAAGAAAGTAGAAGATGAGGTCTAGTTGGAGGAAATGAGTCACCAGGGTTGTGCCCTGGAAAGATATACCTTGTCCCCAGCCTCTTCCTGTCTCCTCTCTGCTGCCAGTCTGCCATGAATGGAATGGCTCTGATTCCTGCCCCCTCACACACACACTTCCCACCATGGTGCTCTGCGTGACCTCAGACCCCAGAAACAATACAGCCAGCAGACCATGGGCCTCTGGAACCCTAAGTCAAAATAAATCACCCTTCTCTTATGTTGCTTTTCTTCCCAGGTATTTACCAACAGAAATGAAAAGAATAAAATAAGTAGTATACATAATGATATAATCACCAAAATCAATTTCAAACAGCTATTTTGAAAGAATAACTTAAACTTTTTATTTTGAGACAATTTCAACTTAAGTTGACCAGACTGGACTCAAACTCACTCTGCAGCTCAGGCAGACCCCAAATTTTATGATTCTCTTCTTCTACCTTATGAGTTAGCTGAGATTACAGGTGAGTGTAATCAGGTCTGATTTATTTCTCAACATAAATAATCATCATGATCATAACCAAAATAATAATCCTATTTCCATTAAAGAAGAAATAGAACAAAGGGCTCATAAATAAGCTTGGACTTATACAGGGATTTAATTTATAATTAAGTTGGTATTTCCAATTAATGTGAAAAGTAGGTTATCAGTCAATAAGTAATGTAGAGGTGACTGTTAGGGAAAAAAATTAAACTGAATTTCTCCTCTTCAAATCAAGAAAAAAAATTGATGGATCAAAGTTGAAAACAAAAATAAGCCAGAACGCTTAAAATAATTTATTCTATTACATTAAAAAATCTTGGACTGGAGAGATAGCTTAGCAGTTAAGGCATTTGCCTGAAAAGCAGAAGGACCCAAGTATAATTCCCCAGTGCCCATGTAAAGCCAGATGCACAAGATGGGACATGTGTCTGGAACTTGATTGCAGTGGCTGAAGGCCCTAGTGTGCCCATTCTCTCTGTTTCTGCCTCCCTCCCTCACTCTCTCTCTCAAATAAATAAATAAATAAATAAATAAATAAATAAATAAATAAATAAATAAATAAATAAATAAAACTATGCCAGGAGTGGTGGTGCATGCTTTTAATCCTAGCACTTGCGAGGCAGAAGTAGGAGGGTCACTGTGAGTTCAAGGCCAGCCTGAGACCATATAGTGAGTTCCAGGTTAGCCTGGGCTAAAGTGAGACCCCCCCCACCTCAAAAAAGCAAAAGAAAAAAATCTAACTTTTAGATTACAAAACCTTACAAATACATATATGCATATATGTACATACATATACTGTATATAATACTTAAAGCACATATGAAAACCTTTAATTTATTAAAAGTATACACAAATTTTTTGTTTTAAACTTGTCAGTCTTAGAGGCAAGGAAATGAAGCAAAACAAAATAAAATAACACATATGTATGAAAATACATAATGAAACCCACTATTTTGTATGCTAACGTTCTAAAAGTTCACTTTTAAGGAAACAAATTGAGAACTACCCAAATAGACAATGGATAATATAGATTTACCACATTAGAACCTTGAACTTACAAGGTAAAGACAACACATGCAATGAGTTGGTAAATTTATATTAATAGTCAATACAGAACAAACTTCAAACAAAAGTTTCCTAGCCAATTAAACTTGAGTAAATATTGAACTAAAACATTTTTGGTTTAGTCCTCCTTTTGTCAATCCTTTCTGCAGGCAAGCTCAGAGACCCATCCAAGATTACTGTAGATCATTAAACAAGTCAAGTTGACAATAAAATTAACCATCACACACTGTAACAAATAGTCAAGAAGGAGGAGGCTTCCAGTTCAGCTCCAGCTTGATTTCTCAGTGTCTTCAGCAAGAGGGTCTTATCAAAAAGATGATCAGCCTTTTTAAATTGGCAAAAGGAGTAAAGACATCATAGAAATATAGGTACAAATGACCAAGTTAGCATATGAAAGCATTCTCATTAATCATTTTTCACCAAGACAAGACCTCATGTAGTCCTGAATGGCTTCAAATGTGATGACTTTGAACTTCTGATCATCCTGCTTCAGCTGGGATTACAGGAGTGCACCATCATGCCAGGTTTATGCAGTGCTGGACATTGAGCCCAATAATTGATACAGTATTCTTCATTCTACCAGTTGAGCTACACCCCAACTCTCATTTATCCTTTTTAAACAGTGAAAACTTTTAGAATGAAATGCCAGTTTTCATCCTTCAGAATGGTGAAACTGCAAACTCTTATGAGGTGGCTTTGAACTCACAGTGATCCTCCTACCTCTGCTTCCCCGGTTCTGGGATTAAAGGTATATGCCACTATGCCAAGCCCCTTTCTCTTTTCTTTCTCTTTTCACTTCCCCAGAAAAGAACCCCAGCTTGCAGATGCCTGCTTTAAGCCTTCTGGCCATCTGCAAATATGTGAGGAGCTGGGGGAGGACAACTCCTCAAATATAGTCACAGCCCCTCTGACAGGGTCTGTTACCAGATACTTCTTCAAAGCAGATTTCTATAAATTATGTCATAGTTTCTTCTTCACTGTCTGTGACCAAAAAAAGTATAGGAGAAACAGATTCAATATAAATACTGTTTCATGATCGGGAAACCCCTTTGAAAATTGTGTGCATATGTGTGTGGTTTTTTTTAGATGGGGTCGCCCTATGTAGCCCAGGCTGGCCTTGCCTCTGTATCAGCCTCTCGAGTTCTGGGATTATAGGCATGCATAAAAATGATATATTTAAAGGAACTGTAATCAGACACCAAATTCCATCACCTTGTTGAAATGGAAAATTGCCATCTGGAATCATTCTCTATGTGCTGGATTCACAGGGCAAGACTCTGCTACACCCAAACAGAGGGCTACCTCCCACCTGGGGGCCCATCCCAGGAAAGGCACAACAGTGGCCCCACACTGTCCAAAAATGGGAGACTGTCCCTCCTGTCCTTCCTGGGTCCTCTCTCCGTAGGATGTGGAGGGCCAAGATGAGGATGCAGGCCTGAGGGAAAGGCTGCAGGGCTGCTTAGTCTTTACTCAGTCATGGTTTAGCCAGAACCTCAGGGGCGCTGTCATTCCCATGACCCTGGGCAGCTCAGCAGGGCCTGCTCGTCCACAGAGGGCTCTGGTCCAAGCTCTCACTGGAAACACGAGAAGTTTGCCGTCTGCCCTTTCCTCTTTGCAGGAATTTCTCTCAAAGGCTTATTGGTGCAGTAAAGAGTGTCAAGTCACTAATAGCCAGTGTTGGCTAAGGACTTCCCAGCCCATTTCATTGTGCCCAGTGCCTCCCATGGGCCATTACAGATGTCCCCTGCTGCTCCCTGCTCTGTGTCCAGGAAGCTGACCTCTGTGTGTGTATGTGTGGTGTGTATATATGTAGTGTATGTATGTATGTGTGGTATGTGTGTGTATATGTGGTGTGTATACGTGTATGTGTGTATATGTGGTGTTTGATGTGTGTATGTACAGTGTGTGTATGTGTACGTGTGTATATGTGGTATGTGGTGTGTATGTGTGGTGTGTGTGTGTGTGGTGTGTATATATGTATGTGTGTATATGTGGTGTGTGGTGTGTGTATGTGTGATGTTTGGTGTATGTATGTGCAGTGTGTGTATAAGTGGTGTGTGTGTGCATGTGTATGTCTATGTGCATGTGTGCACAAGTGTGTGTTTTTTCACATGCTGCATCAATCTTTCCCTGAACCTCATGTTTGTTCTGGGTGTGGCCATTGGAAGCCCAGCTGAGGATGGGAGGGAGGGAAGTAGTGGTCAGGTAGCTGTTCTGTAGGTTTCTCTCACTGTGACCCTGTATGGAATGTCTGTCTCCCGTGATCAAAATCAGTGCTCTTCTCAGAAATCATCACAAGACCCTTTCCCTCGGGATTCCCATTGCTGAACCCTCCCTTGTCCATGAGAGTCACACCAGCTGAGAGTGCCCTGCTTCCCTAACCCACATGTCTCTCAAACTGCTCCCTTGAGGGAATCCACAAACTATCCAGTTGTGAATGTGCCACGTGTTTCCTCGGGGATTGTGGCAGGTAACATGACAATGCCTGGAAGGGTATTTATCTCTGGATTGTATATGTAGAGTGTGTGAGATGGTGATGCCAAGTCCTTAACTGAAAATTCTAGAAGACGTGGGGCATGATGGCACATACCTGAAATGCAACCATTTGAGAGGTGGAGGCAGGAAGATCAGCCCCAGGTACATAGCAAGTTTGAGGCCAGCTTGAGCTACATGAGACCCTGTCTCAAAAAAAAATAGGAAAAAAAAACTTCTAGAAGATGTCTGTGCATGCTGATTCTCTACTTTGGATCTCCCAAGCCTCTCAGAGGCTCACATGTTAAAGGCTTGGTCCTCAGCCCAGGCACATGGGAAATGGTAGAAACTTTAAAAGGTGGGGCCCAGTAAGAGGTCTTCAGGTCACAAGGAGCATGCCTTTGAGGGGATAATGGGATCCAGACCCTGAGGTGAATAACTTCTCTGCCACTGGAATACGTGGCCTCATCAACTAACCAATTATCACATACTGAGCCCTTCAAAGCTGTGAGCCAAGATAACCCTTTTCTCTTTAGTAAATGGCAAAAGATTTATACAATTTGAAGAGAAACCAGAGTATCTCCTTTCTCTTTAGAAGGTGGTGATGATCTCAGATACTTGTTATGTTGGAAAGCTGAACAGTGCACATGCCCATGGCCAACTATCACACAAGCTTCTCCTTCTCAGGACATGGGAGAGAACCTGTGCCCAGTGCAGCAGGAGGAATGCAAATGGATTTGTCTGTCGAAGCTACAAATGTTTAGGCTTATATGTGATTTGGAGGAAAAGTCAGTAGCAGAGGCCAGAAATCTAGACAGGGGCTATAAGGGAAGGAGAAGAGGGGAGACTCAGGGGAGGGTATTGTACATTTGTAAGTAAATGAACAGATTACTAGGGGTGCAATGGGCTAAGTGGGGTCAGGAGAAGGGATTGAGTAAAGGAAGGATGGAAGGAGGGATACTCAAAATTTAAGAGGTTTAGAATAAGCCATATGAAAACCTACTTCTCTGATAATGGCATACCCAGTAGCAATAGACTTATACTAGAAAAATTTCAGTGACAGGGATGGGATACCATCTGGAGAATTGTCAGCTAGGGAGGTTCCTGAGACCCCCAAAATATTATAGGCCATTGCTAAGGCTCTTGGTTGCCTACCGGAACGAGATGGTAAGACCCTATTGCTAAAGACCATATATGCTTGGGCTGAAAGTCACTGAAGCTGGAGATGAGCTGGAAACCTCCTCCCTATTAACCAGCTGGAAAAGCTATGGTTGCATGCAGCCCTATGGGAGAGAGAAGTCATCAATGATGGTGAACAGCAGTGGACCTTGCAAGCCTTAAGACTGGCCATCCAGGCCAAATGTGCCAACTGCAGCAATAGTGGCACTTTTATTTTTGGGGAAACCAACTGCTCTCTAATTGGACTGGTGGCCTGCTCCATGGAAGGGAATACATGTCTGGTCCTGAAGACCTAGTCAAAAAGGGAGGTCATGAGCCCTAAGGGAGTAATGCCTGCTGTTGTCAGGCTAAATATTATGCCCACCAAACTGCCTTATAAGTCCTTTTATTTAATGTTTATACCCATATAATAATGCTACTCTCACTTTTGACTAAAGAAACTTCTCTTTTTCAGATGGTGGTGACCACTGGGATAACACAAAAGTCACCATAGTGCTGAGAAGAAATGACAGTGGAGTATTCAGCACTGGGACATCTCTATCACACTTCCCAAGGCTCAGGGTCTATTGTGGAAGAAGTGGTGGAAAGATTGTAAAGAGCCAAAGAAAGGGTAGAACTGCTTACAACAAAAACTTCCAAACACAAAATGGCTTGATATTCATGACTTCACAGTGCCTGATAATAACTACACAAGACCTTAATAATTGACGGAAAAGATAATGACATTGAACCAGAATAGAGACTAATGAGAGGGGGAGGGGATATAAGAGAGAATGGGGAGGGAATTATAATGGTTTATTGTCTACAAATATGAAAGTTATCAATAAAAAGTTTTTTTAAAACTAAAAATATCTATTGAAAACATTAAAAAAAAAAGAATGGCTCCATCCACATGGCTACTCTGTGTCCCCTCGTTGCCTTGAGGAACTCATAGATGGTCTTCACTGTGTCTTCACATCGTGTGGTTTCTATGGGCTCCACATTCTTACTGCCCAACAGAAAGCCAGTGTGACCAGAGATGGGCCACTGGGAGCTGCTGCAGGATCTCTGAAGCCTGGGACAGCTGCTATAGGGACAGCAGACCCTTTGAGTGCCTTTCAACGGGCTCCCTTTCTACCCAGTGAGCCGAGCATCTCTGCCTGGGGCTCATCCCAGGAAGCCCAGGGACACTGATTCTTTCTAGAAGCTGGAAGTTCCCACCAGGTTTTCCTGTCAGGAACACATAGAGTTCTGCTACCCTGCTGGAATACTGGAGCCCATATAAAAAGTTTCTAAGATAGTTTTAGAAGGAAGGAATTTGCAACATTTATTTTGAGGGAGCTCTTGTACTATACAGGATTCTTGCCTGGCTTTTCCACAGCCCTCCTTGGAGTTTTGGAGAAATTACTTGTCTTTTGAGATGTCAATGTTCCCTTCTGTAACAAGAACACCTCTGAGCACTTCCAGTCTTAGCAGTAAAAGCTCTAATGTGATTGCTAAGGCGAATTTGATTCCTCTCTTTAGAGGGCATTTGGGAGAGGGAAAATGAAGGGTGTTGGGAGGGGATCGTGATCATGGCACATTACTTATATTTATGAAGGTTGTCAATAAAAATGTTTAGAGCTGGGTGTTATGGCTCATGCTTTTAATCCCAGCACTCAGGAGGCAGAAGTAGGAGGATTACTGTGAGTTCAAGGATAGCCTGGGACTACAGAGTGAGTAGAATAAAACCCTACCTTGAAAATACAACAAAAATACAGTTTAAAAGGGACATGGCTCTGTGGGTAAAGTGAGTCATGCTCAAACCTGAGGACCTTAGCTTGGTGTTCAGCACCCATGTAAGATGCCAGGAATGGCAGTGCCTGTAATCCCTCACAGGAGAATTCCCAGAACTCACTGGCTAGTCTAACCAAATCAGTGAACTCTAGGTTCAGCAAAGCCCTTGTTTCAAAGAACAAAAGTGGAAAGAAATGGAGGAAGACCCCAGATGTCTACCTCTGACCTCCATATGAATGCACACACACATATTCACACACACCCACTATCACACATATATGAGCATGCAGATATGCATCACATACACAATAAATAGAGTCGAAGAAAGTGAGGTGTGGTTGTCCATGTCTTTAATCTCAACACTCTGGGGGCTCAAATGGGATGATCACTGAGAGTTCAAGGCCAGCCTGAGCGAGAATGAGACCCTTCTTCAAAAACAATAACAACAATGTAGTATTAGAGTGTGAGTACTCCAACCTCATCCTGTGACAGCAAAACGGACTAAAAGTTCAGGCAATGGGGCTGGAGAGATGGCTCAGAGGGTGAAGGCGCTTGCTTGCATAGTCTGATTGTCCAGGTTTGATTCTCTAGTACCCACATAAAACCAGATGCACAAGGTGGTGCAGGCATCTGGAATTCATTTGCAGTGGCAGGAGACCCTGGAATGCCTGGAGTGCCTATTCTCTCTCATCCTCTCTCTTTCTCTCTCTTCCTCTCTCTCTCTCTTTCTCTCATCCTCTCTCTCTTCCTTTCCTTGAAAATAAATAAATATATTAAAATGTCAGGCAAAAAAAATTTATAGTTTACCCTCCCCTGCAGAGAAAAATCAGCACAAGGGAATTGCTGGAAGCCTGTCCCACGGTCTCTTCTCCCACCATCTGTTAATTCCTCATGGTCGAGTTGGCTCTTGATTTGCAGAGAAAATTGTGAGTTCAATTTTTTTTTCACATCAAGCTCCTGTTGAACTCTATTCCAATACGAATACAGATTAGTCATGGGGTCTGTGCTCTGCGTGAATGCTGAGAAGCCCTCCTCGGTGGGTGTGTTCAGGATACTGGTCAGATGCAACTATCCTCTTTCGGAAAGCGTGGTGTCACTGCAGGCTGGGAAGGCAGGGCTCTTTCAGACCAAGGATGAGCGAACTTCCCTCCTTTCACAGGAAATGGTTGAAGCCTGATTCAAAATTATTCCTCAGACATTTTGTGCTGTGAAGAAAACGTCTTCTGATAGCACAAAGCTATTGGTTTCCTGTTGTGAACTGAGAATTTCTGGCTTGCCCAAGAATGGACAGGAAAGGAAAGGGTGGTTGTCTCTTACTTAATGAAACTGCCACTTGAAGGATTTCCAGGATACTTCAAATGGCCAAAAGGGAGATTGGAGGTCGAGAAGAGGTCACAGTAACAAGGGAGGTGAAGTACAGAGACTAGTTGTGTGACATCTTAGTTCTATGAACATTTGCTGAGCAATCCTATGTACTGGGTATCTACTAGGATAACCAGGTAGACCAGATAGCTATCCAGTAGTGGGAAATGATACAAAAGTAATTTTTGAGTAATAAGATAAGACTAAGATGAAACTATGTCCAGAGCACTATGGGAACATATCATATACTTTTGACTGATCTTACATGTTCTTGTCTGTTTCCCCTTGTTTATAATGAATTTAGAAATCAAGAGTAAAGCTTCATATTTCTTTTCTTTAAAAATTATTATTTATTTATTCATTCATTCATTTATGTGGCTCGGCCAGGTGTGGTGGCGCACACCTTTATTCCCAGCACTTGGGAGGCAGAGATAGGAGGATTGCCATGAGTTCAAGGCCACCCTGAGAGACTACATAGTATATTCCAGGTCAGCCTGGGCTAGAGTGAGACCCCCCCTACCTCGAAAAACCAAAAAAATAAAAGTAAATAAACATTTATGTGGCTGGGGAGATGGCTCAGCAGTTAACCTGGGTTCAAGTCCCCCAATTCCCTAGGTATCCACGTAAAGCCAGATGCACAAAGTGGCACATGAGGCTGGAGTTTGTTCGCAATGGGAGGAGACCCTAACACACCCATACTCATCCTTTCTCTCTGTCTCTCATTCTCTCAAATGGACAAATAGTTTTATTTATGAGAGAGAAAGAGAAAGAATAGTCATACCAGGGCCTCTTGCTGCTGCAAATAAACTCCAGACACATGTGCCATTTTGTGCATCTGACTCCATGTGGGTACCAGGGAATTGAAACCAGGCCATCAGGCTTTGCCTGTATACCTTAGACCCTAGGCTTGCACCCCACCTCTGAGTCTCCCCTTCTCTTTCTTCTTCCATGTATCTAGCCCTTGTTTGCTTTGCAAAAGGGTTATTGGCTCAAGCTATGATCTATTGCCCTGGCCACCAGTGAGACACAGGAACCTACAGAAATTAGCAGAGAACAGACCAGAGGCTTTAGGTCCTAACTGCTGTGGTTACTCTCACAGCACCTCTTTGCTTTTCTGTGTTTGGATGTTTGTGCACACATCAAATTGTTCACAGAAAACAACTTTTCAGATCAAGAAAAACTGATGAGTCTTCAACTTTTTTAGTATTTGGTATGTATGCACACACACATGTGTCCAACTGGCAGGCATGCACCACCACACCTAGATATTTATGAGATTTCAGATAGTTTTTACCATGATCTAAATACCATCTTGGGCACTAGGAATTCATACAAATGTTATTAGAGTGTCCCTGTCTTCAGGGAAGTGACTCTCTGTCTACTGGGGACACTATTTGAACTGGACTTTGTGTGCTGGTTCTCTCCACACATAACTTCAATTTTCCTCTCCCTTCTCTTTCTCTGTGATAGAGATCAAGGAGCTAAATACTTGTTCCTCTACCCTCCCTTCTAGCTAGAAATGTCTATGAAATTCAGTTTATGTAATACAGTTTTGTAATAAACAAAAGTCTGCAGAGAGGTGTTCTGGAAAAGCTTTGCTATGACATGAAAAGAAGAACAAATACAGATGCAGCCCTTAGCTTCCTGTCTGGAATGCAGGCATGCAGGGGCGGGCCATCTTGTGAAGAAGGGGTGGCCGACCAGGGCTAGGGGTGAGGGGATACATATCGCCCCTTGCTCCTAACAGAGTTGAGAGTGTATTTCCCAGCTATGAGATGCCTGCTTTGCATATCTTTTTTCTCATGTGGGGAACTAACCTAGGGTCCTTATGTGAGAAAACTCTTGGGTTTTTTTTAACGAGTTGCTATGAAAACCTATACTGGCTTGGAACTCATAATCCCCCTGCCTCTACTTCCAGAACACTGGACTGGCAGGCACGTACCACCACACCTAGTTTAGAGTGGATCTAGTGAGCATTTGGGAAACCTTTGAAAGCAGGAAGATGAGGAGAGGTTTCTAGCTTAGAAGGATTAGTCTGCCAGGAGAGCACAGGATAGATGAAAGAGAAGAAGGAAATAGAATATACTGAGGTTACTGGACACATAAAAGTGAGAAATGCTACACACACACACACACACACACACACACACACACACACACACACACGCATGCACGCACACACACGTACACACACAAGCTAATAAGAACTGAATAAGGGCTGTCATATTCAGGGAGATGGGCCTTGTTACTCAAGAGGTGGGCAAGAGCCCCTGGCCAGTGTCATTACTCCTGCAGGGATGCCTCTGTCCACCCAGGTTGCTGACACTTCAAAGCAAAGAGCTAAGTAGGCAGAAAGTATAGAGCACTGTGCATTGGAGCTGGAGAGGACACCAGAGGTACACATTAATGTCTAGAAAATCATATTGTATCAGTGTCAATGTGCCGATTTGGATATTGTACTACCATTATGTAAGTTTTCACCATTGGGGGAAGCTAGTTTTGTAAAAGGTAGGCAACTTTTTATATAATCTAGGAGCTTCAATTATTCCAAAATGAAAAAACTTAAAATGCTTTCAGGGGATTTTTTTTCTGCTTGCAAAAATATCTTTTTGAATATGCAAGACCCTGGGTTTAATCTTTAGCACCACAAGAAATAAATAAATAACAGAGGTCAAACTGATCTTCACAAAGCTAAATGCCAAACAGACAAGAGAGTGATATTTACAAATTGTGAGGAAGAACTGAAATAGTATTTCAAGAATGAGAAAAACAGGTTGAAAGTATGAAATGTGAACAACAAATCATTAATACTTAGCGTTTGCCATAGTGCTAAAAAGTGCTATTCAGGCTACTGGGGAGAAACGTCATCAACAGTCTTAACTCTGCAAGTCAAGATGTCCCCCCTGGTGCAATAGTGACGTGTCTGGTATGTGGTACTCGACTGCTCTCTGAATGGATTTGAGGCCTGCTCCAAAGGAGGGAATTCATGCCTGGTGCTGAAAACCTAGTCAAAAGCCCATGTCTTGGAAGGTCATAGACCTTAGGGGGAAAGCTACCACTGTTGTTTGGCTAAATGCATGTGATGTCCCCATCAAATTGCCCTCTGAATACTTATGTTTATGCTCATAGATCAGCGCTGCGCCCACTCTCAGTCAGAGAAGCTTCCTTTTGCAGATGGCAGTGACTACTGGGGAAACTCAAAACTCCTCAAAGTGCTGAGAAGAAATGACAGTTAAGTGCTCAGCACTAAATGAGGTATGTCTATCACCTCTTCCAAGGTTTAGAGAACATTGCAGAAGAGGTAGGTGGTGGGAAGAATATAAGAGTCGGCGGGCGCGGGAGGGGGCAGTGCTTTGGAACATTACATTCATGGCCTCACAGCTGCTGTTGTTAACTTGTACATATGGGGCCTATCAGCATGTCACCATGGGGGAGGGAGGAATAGTTGGAAAGAAGAAAGGGTTCTATGGAAGGTACATGGGGAGAACAAAAGAAAATAGTAGAAGGGGATTATGGTCAAAATATATTATTTACATGTATGAAAATTGTTAATAAAATGTCAAAAATAGGGTCTGGAGAGATGACTCATTGGTTAAAGTTTACTTGCTTACAAAGCCTGATGGCCTGGGTTTGATTCCCCAGTACTCATGTAAAGCTGGATACACAAAGTGGTACAAGTGTCCTGAGTTTGCAGTGCCTGGAGGCCCTGGTGTGTTCATTCTCTCACTCTCTCTCTCTCTCTCTTCTTTCTCTCTCTGTTTCTCTCAAATGAATAAAATATCTTTTAATATTTTTTATTTACTTAAGAGAAAAAGGCAGATAGAATAGAGAATGGGTACACCAGGGTCTCTAGCCACTGCAAACAAACCTCCAGATGCATGCACCACCTTGTGCATCTTGCTTTACATTGGTACTGGGAATTGAACCTGGGTCCTTAGGCTTTGCAGGCAAGTGCCTTGACAGCTGAGCCATCTCTCCAGTCCAATAAAATATTTTTAAGTCAAAAAATATTTAGTGGGGCACTGAATTCAACTGAGAATTCACAGAGGAGGAAACACAAATGGCCTATTCTCATTTAAGAAAATGTTCATCATCCTTAAGCATCAGAGAAATGCAAACAAAACAACAATAAGATTCCACCTTACTCTGGCAGAATGCAATCATTAAAAAAAATCCAGGGCTGGAGAGATGGCTCAGCGGTTAAGGCATTTGCCTCCAGTGCCTAAGGCCCTGGGTTCAATTCCCCAGGGCCCACATAAGCCAGACCCACAAGGTGGTGGCCCTGGTGCACACTCACTCTCTCTCTCTCTCTCTCTCTCTCTCTCTCTCTCTCTCTCTCTCTCTCTCTCTCTCT